>JAJPUD010005560.1:85735-124934 GCA_023553655.1 Myrmecobius fasciatus
CTTCCTTCCTTCCTTCCTTCCTTCCTTCCTTCCTTCCTTCCTTCCTTTTTGAAACAATTGGTGTTAAGTGACTTGCCCAGAATGAGACAGCTGATAAATGTCTGAAGTCACCTCTGAGTGAGGTCCTCCTCACTCCAGGGATGGTGATGTACCACATCACCTAGCTGGCCACAAGCCATCCTTCACTCAGCTGCCAAAGTGATTCTCCTAAAACACAGGTCACTCCTCTCCACTCCTCACTCAGCAAACTACAGTGGCTCCATATTCTCTCCGTGATCAAATCTTCTGTTTATCCTTTAAAGCCTTTCACAACCTGGTCCCTTTCTACCTTCTCAGCCTACTTTAGGCTCCTCTGTGAACTCTACAATCCTCTGTGAACTCTAGAACAACCCTTGATGTTCCTGGCACAGGACATCCCTTCTCCCAATGTCATGTCTTTGTACTGGTTGTTTTTCCTTCTCATCTCTTCCTTGCTTGTTCAGTATCTTCCTCTGAGATTCCATTTATATTCTATAGCTTGTAAGCTCACAGTCATCTACATGTTGTCTCTCCTGTTAAAATGTGAGATTCTTGATGGCAAATTCCATATTTTTGCCTCTCTTTGTATCCTCAGAGTCTGATACATAGTAAGTGATTAATAAATGCTTACTGGATGTTAATTGATTCTAAGCTTTCATACAAGTGGTCCTCCATGTCTGGAATGCATTCTATCACCTTAACTTACTAGAATATATCAGAGCCCAAATCAGGGGCCACTTCTGACATGAACATTTCCTGTTATGTCCAATTATTAGCACTCTCTGTCTCTTGAAACCTTACTTTGAATATAAATCATTTTTACTTAATTCTGCTCCTATGGCTTCCTTCCAGGAGAATGTAAGTTCTTTAAGGTCCAGGGCTGTTTTCTTTTTCTTTTTGAATCCTTTATGACTAGCACAATGTAGTAGATACTTTAAAATATTTAATTGATGAAAGACTTTAGATATGAAGATACATCTTATACATTTTGGTATGCAATCTCCTTGTCATTTTCTTTGATGAAATGATTTGGTGTTTCTGTGATTTGTTCTTTGACCCACCAGTTCTTTAAGATTAAGATATTTAATCTCCAATTAATTTTTAATTCTTTCTTAAAAGTCCTTTATCAAATATATTTTTATTTCATGGTGATTAATAAAGGCTGTGTTTAATATTTCTGCTTATTTTCATTTGTTTGTGAGGTTTTTATGCCCTGTGCTTATAAAATTGCTGTGTGCAGCTAAGAAATATACGCATCCCCTTCTATTTTCATTCACTAACAACCAGAGGTCTATCACATATAAATATGCTAATGTGTTTATCATAATACCTGCCACATAGTAAGTTCTTGATAAATATTTTTCTTTTAACTTTACTTTTCTTAAATTATGTTCAGGTTCTTAATATATTCTCTCTCTCTCTCTCTCTCTCTCTCTCTCTCTCTCTCTCTGTGCTACATTTGTCTGAATCTGAGAGAAGTACATTGAGGACTCTCACTGTCATAGTTTTGCTATTTCTTCCCACAACTAACTTAATTTTTCTTTAAGTATTTAAATACTATTTCATTTGGTGCATGTGTTTTAAGTATTGATGTTATGGTACTTTTAAGTACCATGTGGTTTCCTTATTTATCTCTTTTAACCAAGTCTTTTTTTTTTTCTTTTGCCTTGTCTGAGGTCATGATTTTTTTTTTTTTTGGTTTTGAGTGTAGTTTAAACTTCATGGATTTTGCTTTTGCCCCTTTTGATTCAATTTTAATCTTTATGTTTCAAGTGTGTTTTTTGTAAACAAAATAAGTGTTAGATTCTGCTGTTTAATCCATTTTGCTATCTTCTGTTCACTAAATGTAATAAACATACAATGATCTCTTCAATAAATGCTCATGCCTTCTCTCTTAGGGTTCTGACTGGAAACCCCTTGAATTGTTCCTGTGCCCTTCAATGGTTGCAGCGCTGGGAGGACAAAGGGCTGGCTAAACTGGGGTTTCCATGCCAGGGGCTGGCTGCCATCATGCCCAATGACAGCTGTGGTAGGTGGATTTGGACGAGAGAGATGAGTCTCTGGAGTTGGTGGGATGGGTCTGAGTTTAGAGGAGTACCTTTGGTGCTGGGGAGCCAGGTTCTCTGATTAAGGAGTTCAGCAACTGTTTAGGGGTGAGAGGACAAGCTTGGACCCTACATCTGATAATCTCTTTTTTCTCTGTACCCCCCCCCCCCGGTGTAGGAAAGCCCCTGCTGAAGATTGAGCTGTCCAACTCTACAGTGGATGTAGGGGACAATGTGACACTGCATTGCCAAGTGGAGAGCCAGGGTCGGAGTTGGACCGGCTGGAACACTGAAGAGCTATCTGAGTTTGCCACTGTGGTGGTAAGAGATGGAAACAAAGAAAGTACCAAGAAATAGAAAGTCGGGACAGAGATACTCAAATAGGCTAGAAAGAGAGAGAGAGAGAGGGAAAGAGAGGGAAAGGGAGAGGGAGAGAGAGAAAAACAGTGACAGTGGGGTAGAGTTAGAAGCATGGAGATAAATACTGAGAGAATGAAAAGAAAGACTCCTTCTTACCCTGGAACCCATGCAATTAATCAATCACTATTTATTAAGCACCTCTAAGTAAGTGTAGAGGACCTACACTTGGGGTCCACTCCATAGGTGGCAGAATAGAATAGGGCAGAGAACACTCATGTGAACCCCAGTACACCAAGTCTCATCTCTGGGGGTCCTATGAAAGGTAAGAGAGAGCTCACATAGAAGGTGACTTCTTGGCTTCCTTACAATCCCTTGTAAATTTTCCTGACAGGGGATTTAAGGGGAAAGTATTTTATTCATCTTAAATTCGTCTTATGAAAATGTCTGTTGATTCTTCTTGTTTCTTACAAAAGCTCTGTGAAGTAGGTTGTTATTGTTCAGCTGTTTCAATTGTGCCTGATTTCATGACCATATCTGGAATTTTCTTGGCAAAGATACTGAGTAGTTTGTCATTTCCCTCTCAAGCTTATTTTATAGAAAAGGAAACTGAGGCAAACAGGCTTAAAATGATGATTTGACTTGCCCAAAATCACACAGCTAGTGAATGTCTGAGGTTGAATTTGAATTCAGTTCTTCCTGACTCTAGGCCCAGTGTTCTATCTACTATACTACCTTCCTGTGAGGCTGGTAAATGAAAGGAAGTAATTTTCATTTTTATTAAGGAAACTAAGATAGCTACAGTGATCTGCCCAAGATTTCATAGCTAACTCATGAAGGACCCAAACTTGAATTCACTGGCATGGAAGAATTTGGAATAAGAAGACCTAGGTTCTATTCCCAGGTCTTTATGATTTTGGTCAAGTCACAAGATCTATCAAAGGGGGATGGGAATTTGGACTGGATTTGGAGGAGGTTCAAACTCTATCTCTACTGCTTACTAACTGTGTGACCTTGAACAAGTCATTATCATCATCATCATCATCATCAAAATGATAATAATAGCTAAACAGCATTTATTTTTATTTTTTTATTTTTATTTTTTTTTTTTTTTTGCTTTTTGCTGAGGCAATTGGGGTTAAGTGACTTGCCCAGGGTCACACAGCTAGGAAGTGTCTGAGACCAGATTTGAACTCAGGTCCTCCTGACTTCAGGGCTGGTGCTCTATCCACTGCGCCACCTAGCTGCCCCGCTAAACAGCATTTATAAGGCATTTTAAGATTTACAAAGAACTTTACAAATATTTCATTTGATCTTCAGAACAATTTTGGGAGGTAGGCATTATTATTATCCCCATTTTATAGTTGAAGAAATAGAGGCAGACAGAGATTAAGTGATTTTCCCAGAGTTGTATAGCCATTAAGTATCTGATTCAGGATTTGAACTGAATCTTCCTGAATCCAGCTCTAGAGCTTTTTATCTTATCCATAAAGTGAGAGATTGGACTTCTTGGTTTCTGAATTCCTTTCAGGTCTGTAGTTGTGATCCTTTGATTTCTAAGGTCCCCTTCCAGTTCCAGATTTTAATCTATGATCCTATAAACTCATATTTTTGAGTTCAAAGTCAGCTCCTAATTTCCCCTCCAGGGCTCCTTTCCTAATACTTTGCAATCTCTCTCATTTATATCATTTCTGTTGATGTAGAATCCTTGGCAAAGTCTTGCTTTAGAACAGCCATAGAACCACAGAATGAAGAAACTGAGTTACAGAAGAAAAAAAGTGAATTTTAACCACTACTTCTGGGGACTATGCTGTTCTTTACTGGTATCTGGCCCAAATATTCTAGCTTTAAATTTTTGGTACTTACCTTAGGTCTGATTTCCCCTCCTAAGGAGCTGTCTTCCTCTTCAGTCAACTATAGGATCATAGATTCAGAATCTGAAAGGACTTTTTAGAGGTCAGTTAGTCTATCTGATTTTGGCATTTCAGGAAACCAAGGACCAGAGAGGTCAATGGACTTTCCCATTTTACTTCCCAGGTTGTAAATGGCAGTCACGATTCCATTCTTGATTTTGGATTCATCTCGAGTAATTTCTCTTTCATGACCATTGCCTCTTTACCTTTCCATTCTATGGAATGACAAAATCTCAAAATTGAAATCATGGTATGCTGGTAAATATTTAACAAACAGCTCTTTGAAAAAAGATGCTTTTAAGTTAATTGTGCATTATTAACATTTTATCATTTTCTAGATAATAAAATAGTAAGTCTAGCTTTGTAGCATTTAATCATTTCTGAGATATAAATGCTCATACTGAAAATTTAATTATTGCTGCTTGTGAGCCAGTGTAAACTGGCTCCAGCACACTCTTGGATGATAGGGTCTCCGGAGATCATATAGTACAATTCATATTTTAAGAAGAACATCTCTATAACATCTCTGACCATTTCTATAACATCTTAGCCATTGGTTTGAAGAATTACAGTAAGGGGCAAGTCACAAGCCGCCCTTCCACTTTATAATAGCTCCATAATTATTAGAAAATTAAGATTTTTCAAGCCTAAATATGCATCTTTCCAACATCTATGTTTTGTCCTCCTGTTTTGTCCTCTGGGACTAAGAAGAGCAATTCTAATTCATCATTCATATGGCAATCCTCCAGATGCTTGAAGACAACCATCATGTCCTCCCTAAGTTTTCTCATCTATAGACTGAATAATTTTAGGTTGTTGAAGCAATCCTTTGGAAATACTATCGTGTATCAGCGTCCTTCCTAAAATGTACCTATAACTGAATCCAAATATTATACATGTGTCCCGACCAAGGCAGAGTAAAATGAGACTATCAACTTTCAAATCCTGGACACTATCCCCCTCTTAAAGTGATTAAGATTAAATTTTTTTTTCTAGCTGCCATTCTATGTAACTGATTGAGCTTGCAATTTTCTAAAATTCAGAGATCTTTTTCAGATAAATTGTTTTTCCCTACCTCTCCCATCATGTATTTGTTAAGTTGATTTCTTGAATGTTAAGACTTTAACATTTATACTTTTTTAGTTTCATCTTACTAGATTCACCCAAATATTTGAGCCTGTTAATCTTTTTGGATCATGTTGATCAGTAATGGTTGGTTGTTGTCTTTCCAAAATGATTATTACTATGTTGGAGTCAAGGGATAATGTGGCTGATGGTGGCTGAGCAGACAAATATGAGCTCAGAAGGTTCTGTCACAGGTCAGGCACAAATATTCCATAAAAACACTTATCTAATATATTAGGTGTCCCTTCCAACTTTGTATCATCAATAAATTTGATAAATGTGCCATCTATCTCTTTATCCATGCTGGCAATAAACATAAAATCAAGCATAGATCTATGGGGCATTTTCTAAAGACTTCAAGTTGACAAGAAACATTAATGGGTTAGTTTTTGGGTTTGAAATTGTGTCACTGTGAAATGGACAGGCAGAAAGGCAAGAAAGGCAATCAGATCATGAGACTAGGGACAGAGGACTGACTCTCACAATGAATCTGGGACCTAGAATAAATCCTCCCTCTATCAGGAATCAATGACTTAAGTCAACTACAAATGCATCCAACTACTGTCATCTAGCCCATATCTAGCTTGAAGGATTTTATCAAATGTAAAATCTAAGCAAAATATGTTTAAAACCATTCTTCTAGTCTAGGGACCGGCCTAGCAATTGTACTAACAAAAGGAAATGAGTTTAGTCTAGTCAGATCCATTCTTGATTAAGGTAGGATAGCCCTTTGTGATTGCCACTCCTTCATGTTCACTAACCATTTCTTTAATTAATATGTTCCAGAGTTTTGCCAGAAACCAAAGTCAATCTCACCACCCTATAATTTGAAGATGATTCTTTTCAGTTAAAAAAAAAATCAAGACATTACTTGCCCATCACCAATCTTGCGTTATCTCTTCATTTATCCATGATACTTAAAAAAATTAATTTGCAATCCCATCTAGCAGTTATTTCAGCATAATAGGATATATTTCATTTGATCTTGATGATTTGAACTCATTAAGAATAGCTGGATTTAGTTTTAGAGTTGAAAAGAATCTTAGAAACCCTCTAATCCAGTCCCTTATTAGTTGTTTTTGTTCTGCCTTTTCTCATTCAAAGTTCTTTCTTTTTGGCAGAAAAAAGGAAAAAAAAAAAACAAAACAAAAAAACAAGCAAAATCAGAATTGAGTGATCTTGCCTTTTCTCTAATATCCACTACAGTGAAAATGTAGCCACCTTGAGTAATCATCCTAGTCTCTCTTGCATTCTAATTTTCCCCCCAATATCAGTTTAAAAAATCAAACCCTTATATTGTCCTTGATTTTCCTCATTATCCTCAACAAATTCTAATCTTTAGCACTTCTGGCATTGTTCCTAGTAAGTACTTACTAGGCCTCTACTATAAGTGCTATAAAATACAAAAGATAAAGAGACAAAAAAGAAACTCTTTTCCCTTAAGGAACTTACATCCTATTGAGGAAGTACATGAATGCCTATATACAAAATAATTATGGGGGGAATAAAAGTAGAAGCTAGTGGGGGAAGGAGAAAGGATCAAGAAAGGCTTCTTTAAGAGGAGCTAGATGGTACCCTGGATAGAGCACTGACTTTGGGGTCAGGAGATCTGAGTTCAAATGCAGCCTCAGACAGTAGTTATGTTATTATGAATGTCACTTATTGTTTGTTTTTTTTAAAAGCCTCTCTAATACCTGCCCTTGCTTCTGTCCTGAAGTCCGAATTATTTGATAAGATCCCTCCTCAAATATTAGTATTTTTAATTTTTCTTGCATTTTAACCATGTTTTGTACATTTCATCTGAGGTCATAGGTTTTATTACCAGTTTTGTATCTTATGAAAGTTTGGGTGCCATTAGTGCTATTCTTCTTATATTGATGCTCTTATCTATGGCATCTAGCTTGCTGGATAAATGTTGGCAATGTCCTCCCTTTGCCTTCTTTTTTTAATTTAAATCACTCTTTATTAGATTTGCAAGACTCCAGGCAAATTCATTCTTACATTAGTGCTTGTCAGGTATACTTCGTCCTTGACCAGGAGCCTGTCATTCCTGTATTTCATATCATGGTCCAGAAATTCAAATCTCATTCTCAGATAATATCTCCTTAACTATTTATTTCCCAAATCTGCCTTTCACTTCTAAACCTTTTGCCTTTAATGGGTATCATTTCATGCCCCTGAGTTTTTTGCCCAAGACCTAGTGATATTTAACAATGCTTTCTAGATTCCTTATCAGTATCATTTGAGCCCATATGAATCATCAGGAATAGATTAACAATTCTTGAAAGGTCTTCTGTCATGTCTTGGATATATCCCTGGGAAAGCCTTTTATCTATCTCTTACTCAATGGCACCAGTGGGCCCACACTGTTATTTCTTTTAAGAAAAAGCATGACCTGTTCTTCAAGAGATTCTTTTCTCTTATTCTTTGGGAAGAGACTCATCTGTTCTTTAGCTCAAAATGTTCCCTGGACTATCTTCCCTTTTTCCTGGTTTGATCTCCAACCTCCTAACACAGGTCAAGATTTTCTTCTATGTCTCCAGATCCTTTTCCTTTCTTTGTTTTCTTGTTAAAGTCCTTTTATTTGTTAAGGAACATTTAATTCTCCTTTATATTCTGAAGAATGGAGAGATATTTATTTCTTTACCTTCTCTTCTTTATGGAGACAAACCTGAATTTTAAGTATAAATGATAACCACTTGGGTATATCCAAAGCCACATTGAGCACACACTTGACCAAAGCCACTGCAGAATTTTCTTCTGATGTCCATCCTTATTGTAAGCTAGATTCCCCAGTTATTTATTATCCTTGGTGATAATTCCCCTGGAAAATTCCAACCCATCTATCGCTATATTAATAAAGTAAAAAGTGCTAGACTGAGAGAGAGGAAGTCAGAAAACCTGACTCCTTGTCCTGGCCATTAACTCTGTGTGTCATTTCCTTGCTTTAACTTTAATTTCCTCTGCTGGGAAAATAAAAGGCTCGGACTCAATGTTCTCTAAGGATGTGACATTCTGTGCCCTAAGTTGCTGTCTAATGCTAGCTTTCTCTGCTGTAAGGTCTTTCCCAGATCTAATATTCTGTGTTCTGACTTTTTCTTAAACTCTCTGCCAACTCTAACAACCAATGTTGTAATGTCCTTTCAAGATCTAATGTTTTGTGCTTTATGGTCTAATAACATATGGTCAGAGGTCCTGGCTTGCTCTATTGGCCTGTGATTCTGGGAAGTCACAGAATCATAGAATTTTGGAGTAAGGAGGATATCTGGTTCAACCCATACCTGAAGAAGCATCTCCTTTGTGACATATCTAACAGATTAAATGGCCATCCAGCCTTTGTTTGAAGGCTTCCAGAGAAGGGGAGCCCACAACCTCCCTAGGGAGTCCACTTTACTCTTGGATTGCTCTAATTTTTAATCTATATCACTTAAGTCAAACCTAAATCCTCCCCTTTGTAATTTTTATCCACTGTTTTTAGTTTGCCCTCTAGGGTCAAGTAGAAAAAACCTAGTCCATCTTCCTCATGACTACTTTTTAGTCCTTGAATATAGCTGTCCTTGCAGTGTTGTCAAAAGAACATTTACTTTTAAATAACAAATTGTTTGACTTCTTTGGGCCTCAACTTTCTCATCTGTAAAATGAGGATAAAAATACTTGCAATGTGATGGCCATATATATGGGATACCTGCTCCATGCTAAGGATTAATCTTTAATGCTGGAGAAATTTTTGGATTTTAGTGTATTGTAGGCTGAGAAGACACATCAGTAAATTTGATGGAATTCTGGTAAAGCAAGAGTTCATAAGGTTTGGAACAAGGATATGTAGGTCTCACCTTTAGTGTAGGAGATATGTGGATCTCTGGGTTATATAGATCTTTTTTCTTTTTTCCTTTTAGGTTCTCAAATTTTTTCATTCACGAATTCATTGAGTTAATTCAACAAGTATTTGTTAGGCACGTACTGTGCACTTTTCCCCAAAAGAGTTCTAGTTTTCTGAGAAACATAAACACAAAAAAGAGAAGGAAGAGGCTTTTATTTCACTGTATTCCATCACTTCCCAGACTCCTCATCATCAGTTTTCTCTCCTCTGGGTTATGAAATCCTCTTCTTCTCCATCCAAAGCCAGAAGAGATGACAAGAGTTCCCAGTTCTGGAGAATATTTAGTCTGTGCCCTACCCCCTTGGGGCTGTAATGTACTTTCCCCTCACCTGGGTCCCAGGGTTGGAACAACCATCAGATTTGGAGTTAAAAGGGGCTCCGCCGCAAGCCTTCCAAATTCGGTTCCAGTGCTAGAATTTATAAATCTTGGTTTCTCCCACAAGGCTTTCCCTGATCTGATCCCCCTCTCTCGTAGCCCCTGGAATCTGGGAATCTGTCTTCCTTATGGTTGATTCTGGTCAATGTCTCCAGCGATCTCAACAGGAAGAATGTGACATGCTGGGCTGAGAATGATGTGGGCAGGTCTGAGGTCTCTGTGCAAGTCAACGTCTCCTGTGAGTCCTTCAGTCCCAGGGTCTTTGGGGGGCAGGATCCCTCTGTCTTTTCTAGGTCTGAGTTCTGAGGGGTTGTGGTGTGGGGAACAGGAGGCATGGGGAGGAGTGTCCACAGCTGCCCCACAGCTGTTCCTCCAAAATCTCAGGAGAACTTGATACAGAGAACAGCATTTCGGAGGCTGGGGGTGGGATTTTTCAAGGGCAAAGATTTGAGTAGTTGAGATAATTAGATTTTTTTAGTCTTTTCTCCTAGATACTTGGTTCCTTTATATCTACCATCCAATTGTTTTTAAGCCTTTGATCTCACATTCTTTTTTAAAATAGTATTTTGTTTTTCCAAATACACATATAGTTTTCAACATTCATTTTATAAAGCTTTTGGTTCCATATTTTTCTCCCTCCTTCCTTCCTTAACTTCCCCCTTCCCCAAGACAGCAAGTAATCTGGTATAGGTTAAACATTATATCCCTTTTTTTAAAAGCCAACATCCCATTTGATTTTTTCTGGGCCTAATATATGATTTTTCTAGATTTGCCTCCTACTTTTTCTTTTCCCCCAAAATTTTATTTTTTTAATTTTAATTTTTTTTCTTTTTCCAAATTTAATTTTTCAAAAATTGCTTAAGTTAGGCCAGTATTCTTTAGATCTTGTTACAAAATAATCCTACTATCTAATTTCTTTCTAAAACTTGGTATCTTATGTATTAGTCCCAAAGTCTAACTTCCTTAGTCTACACGATAGTTTCTCTCAGACCAACAGGACAGGAGGTAACAGTAAGAGCCCTGGTTTGAGAGGCAGAAAGCCTAGGTTTAAACCCCAACTCTTCTGTTTAATAGCTGTTACTGCAGGCAAGTCACTGAATCTGCCAGGACCTCCCATTTCTCATCTGTCAGCTGAGGGGATTGTATTGCATGATCTCTAAGGTCCTTCTAGCTGGGAATTCTCTGACTCCATGGCTCTCTCCTTCTCTCTCCTCTCCTTTCCAGTTCCAGCTAGAGTGCATCTCCATGTAGCAGTTAGCCAGCACCACTGGTGCATCCCTTTCTCCGTGGATGGGCAGCCGCCCCCCACCATCACTTGGCGCTTCAACGGCAACCTGCTCAATGAAACCAACTTCATCTTCACGGAGTTCCTGGAGCAGGCAGCCAATGAGACCATGAGGCACGGTTGCCTACGACTTAACCAGCCCACACATGTCAACAATGGCAATTACACCCTAGAAGTCTCCAACCCTGGTGGACGGGACAGTGATTCTGTGTTTGTCTCCTTCATGGACAATCCTTTCCTGTTCAAACCTGAGGATCCCATCCCTGGTAGGCAGCCCTTCCCGGAAGCCAGCATCCCTGTGACATCCACACAGACCTGGCAGCTGATGGGGAAAAGAGTCCTGTGTCTGGGATGGCATGGCTTGCCCAGTGGAGTAGCCCCACTATGACCCCCAGCCTTTCCTCAGGGAACAGGAAAGGTTCTGGCCAGCCCATCTATTCTGTAAGGCACCCAGAGATTCTGGCATCCCAACATGGTGTAAGAGAAAGAACATTGTTTGGGACTCAGAGATTCTAGGTTCAAATTCCGCTTCTCTTACTCTGAGTTATGTTATTTTATTTTTACTGAGGCAATTGGGGTTAAGTGACTTGCCCAGGGTCACACAGCTAGGAAGTATTAAGTGTCTGAGGCTAGATTTGAACTCAGGTCTTCCAGATTTCAGGGCTGGTGTTCTATCCACTGCACCAACTAGCTGCCCCCTACTCTGAATTATTTATAGGAAAGTCATTCCCCCCAACCTCTTCCAGGCAACAGTTTTCTCACCTATCCATTAGACTAGATGGACTAAAATCTCTTTGCACCCTATTTCCCAGGATCCACAATTTCTCTCTTCTTCCTCACTGAACACTCCTGCCCCTTCCCTCCGTCTTTCTTCCCCATTCCACCATATCTACCACCTTTGTCATCACTACCACCTGGGCTCCAAGTCCCTGTATCAATGGCTTCTCTTCCCACAGTACCCAGAGAAGGGACAGCTATACCTGTTCCATCCCCTGTTTTGTGATGTCTCCATTCTCTATCTACCCCCCTACTTCTGCTATCCCGGGGAAATGGCTCCTCTTTTCCTCCTTGAGATTGAGTCCACTCCTTGTTCCTCTCTTCCCTGTTGGGTGAGGGGAAGTAACTGAGGATGGAAGGGGCAAGGTTCTCGGATGTTTCCCAATCCACTGACTCTTCCTCTTTCTCTTTTCTCCTCTGTAGTTTCTTATTCCCCGGGAGGTAAGTATCACACCCCTATTTCTCCTGAGTCAGGAGAGCATATGGTCCTGGTCTTTGATTAGGGAAGGGTGGAGGGGCAATGAGTGCTTTGTTTATTGGAAACATTTGGCCTCTTTTGGAGAGATGGGAAGCTTAGTTTAGGAATAGGAGCAGGGGTCCAGGGGGAGAGGAACAGGACTGATCACTATCTACTCTTCTTCATCCTTACACAGCAACCAATAGCACTTCTGGGCACCCTATGGAGAAGAAAGAAGACTCATACTTTGGGGTGAGAATAGAGAGAAGAGCTGGTTAGAGCTAGGGGAAGATGGCTAGGACATAGAGAACTACTGGCTACAAGAGGGGGTTGGAGTCAGTCATTTGACTCAGAATAATGTTTGCATAATCCCACTGTTCCCCAAATCTCTGCCCTTCTCCCTTTCCACTGGGAATTCCTCCTGCATCAATAGACTGGTTTCATGGAAATGAATACCTGCCTATATTCACTTGGGTCAAAGCTGTACTGTCAGGGCAATTGGGAGAGAAAAGATAACAGAATTGGGTTCCCTGTGAAATAGAAAGGAGTAGGGATTGGAGGCTGGGGGAATCTAAGGGAGGAAATGGCCTAAGGAGAGAGTAGAGCTCATGAGGGCAACCTGGGACCCTTTTGTGTCCTCCTCTTCTAGGTCTCAGTGGCAGTGGGCTTAGCTGTTTTTGCCTGCCTCTTTCTCTTGGTCTTACTCGTTCTTCTCAACAAATGTGGCCGGAGAAGCAAGTTCGGAATCAACCGTGAGCTAGAGAATGGCCCCAAGTGGGATGATGTCTCTGTCTGTTACTGGCTGTCTTTCAGTGTATTCCGTCCTCTCCCTTGGTGCTTCTCCATTATCTAAATATCCCTTGGCCTCCCGATTCTCAGCATCTCTTTGTTTTCAAACCCCCTTCTGGGCCATTTAGTTAATTTCTCTCCTTCATTCAGCATGTTTTTATTTCTGTGTCTCAAGTGTCACTCACTGTCTGGGTACCCCGCTGTGCCACAGTTTCTTGGTGTCTCTATGTCCATCTCTCTGTTTTTCTCTCTCTGTTCCTGTCTCTCTGGATACCCTGACTCCGCCCTGTGTGTGTGTGTGTGTGTGTGTGTGTGTGTGTGTGTGTGTGTCTGGGAGGGTTTAGTTTTAGCAGCAACAGCCACTAATTTGCGGCTGGATCAGAATCAAACACTAAGTGATTCTGGGAGACCTGGAGTCCTGAGGGAGGGAGGGGTGTCTGCAGTATCCATGGGGACCTGAGGCTAATCAGGAGCTTGGCCAAGAGCAACCACCACTGCCCCATCCTCCCGGTCTCCTGGCTTTCTCTGGGGTGCCCCCAAGTCCTGGAGTCTCAATACCAACACTGCAGACTTTGGGATGCCCAGGTGTATGTGCTGGGGAACAAAGGGGTTGGATCTCTTGATTGCTCTTCTAACCCTACACTTAGTCAGGTGAGGAGATAGCAGACTGGGGCATGGTGATTGCCAATATTTTTTTAAATGGGACTATTCCCTATTCCTAGGTCCTGCGGTCCTGGCCCCCGAGGAAGGTCTGGCCATGTCCCTGCATTTCATGACTCTGGGAAACAGCTCCCTATCTCCTGAGGGAAAGGGATCCGGGCTACAGGGACACATCATTGAGAATCCACAGTACTTCAGTGACGCCTGTAAGGGGACAGGGAAAGTAGCCTCCGTGCTGGCGAGATGGTAGTCCTGGCAGCCACAGAGCCCCTCCTCAACCCAACTCCTATTTCCCTGCCCATCCACTGTGGTTAACCCCAGGCTAGAGAAATTTGTCCTCAGAGAGTCCACCCGTCAGTAATTTAGCAAAAAATATAAAATCATGCCCCGTATCCTAAAGCATCACGATTTGCTAGATGGGAGGTGAATATTTTATGTACTTTCTGTTTTTAGTTTTCGTGACCCCTTTTGAAGTTTCTCAGCAAAGATACTGGAATGGTTTGCCATTTCCTTCTCCAGCTTATTTTACATATCAGGAAACTGAGGCAAATAACGTTAAGTAACTTGTCCAAGGTCATGCAGCTAGTAAGTGACTGAGGCTGGATTTGAATTCAGGTCCTCCCAACTCTAGACTACTTAGCTACCTTCATTTCTTCCTGACTGAACTACTAGAAGAGTCTCCTAACAGGTCTTTTTACTTCCACTCTAACCTCCTTTTGTCCATCCTCTGTGAGCCTGCTAGAGTCATCTTTATGTTTGTCCCATCTATGCTCAGAGATCTTATTGCCCATCAAATAGTTTAAACTGATTCTGCAAATCAAGGCCTTCCATGACCCAACACTGCCCTCCACTCCACACATTGCTGCTCTTGCCAAAGTTCTTTGCTTTTTAGCTATATCCTGCTATCTCTGACATTCATATTTTTGCATTCAAACATTTCCTCTGTATCTGGAATGTCTCCCCTCCCTCTACCCCTATATTTCCATCTTCAAACTCTGTGAGATCTAACTCAAATGCTGCCTCCCCCAGAGACCCTCAAAAACTGACATGCTCTTGGTCATCTTATCCTCCTTCCCTAATAATAATAATAATAAATAATAATAATAACTAACAATATGCCAGCTAATATTTCTGTAGTACCAGGCACTCTGAAACAGCCATGCCCTTGGTCATCTTAATAATAATTTGATAATCCCTACCATTTACATGGTGCTATGTACCAGGTACTAAACTAAGCACTCTCCCTCCCTCTGGCCTCCCTCTCTGTCTCTCTTTGTCTATCTCTCTCTATCTCTGTCTCTCTTTCTTCCTCCCTCTCTTTCTCTCCCTCCTTCCCTCCCTCCTCGCCTCCATTTCTCTCTCTCCCCCCTTCTCCCCCTTTCTGTATTTATTGACGGGGTCTCCCTCTCTTGCCCAAGCTGGAATTCTTTACCAGCCCCTCTGACTGGCATGGGAACTTTGACCTTCTCTGCTCACAACTTATGTCGGCTCACCCCTTTTTAGGCCACCTGGTAGCCCCCTGCTTCTGGACCCCCATCCTTGGATGGATGCCGATCCATTTAGCCCAGATCAAAACTCCAAGCTCAAGAGAGCCACCACCCTCAAGTATCAGAAACCAGAAACCAAAACTCAGCTTCTTCCTTTCTCCTGCGCTCTCTCCCTAGACATATTCCTCACACATTTCCACTTCCCAACTCACTGAAACGTACAGGCAAAGCATCCCACATCCCAAAGAGCAGTTCTTCTTCTCTCCCAACCCTGACAAGCCCAATCTGATCTCTAAGCAGCAGATGGAAGTCTATATGCTAATATTCTTCCCTGATAGAATGATCTATCCTCAATTCCTGAAACTTCTCTGTAACATGAGATATTATATGGTGTCTGTGTTGATGTTTTATCTCCCAGCTAGACTGTAAGCCTTTGAAAGCAGAAATTTATTATCTCTAAATTTTATCTTTTCCTGAATTTTCCCCACTCCCTTAACATGGTCCTCTGTATACAGTAAGCACTCAATAACTGTTGTGTTGCTTTGTCCACCCTGTTCCCACTCTCTCTCTCTCTTAGGTGTCCATCACATTAAGCGCAGAGACATCGTGCTCAAATGGGAGCTGGGAGAAGGTGCCTTTGGGAAGGTCTTCTTGGCTGAATGTCACAACCTGCTTCCAGAGCAGGATAAGATGCTCGTGGCTGTCAAGGTGATCTCAGAATCCTTCCATGGGTACCCCATGGGACTGGTCTTCCTTTTAACTAAGTGGGGACCTAATTATATTAGGCTGGCTAAGGGGGATGAATATGAGGCAGACCTGAGACATGGGGTCATACCTTGGGCCTTCATATCCACCCACACCAGGCCCTGAAGGAGGTATCTGAGAGTGCCCGCCAGGACTTCCAGCGAGAGGCAGAGCTGCTGACTGTCCTGCAACACCAGCACATCGTCCGCTTTTTTGGGGTCTGCACAGAGGGCCGTCCACTGCTCATGGTCTTTGAGTACATGAAACATGGAGACCTGAACCGCTTTCTCAGGTACTTAGCCCTCTGGGAACCCAGCTTTACAGCCCCCAGCCCTTACCTTTCCTGTTCCCTCCACAACTTCATCCTTCTCCATCTTCTCCTCCACCTTCCCTAAGGTTTGCTCATTCATTCGTGCAGTAAATTAATATTGCTGAATGTTGGGTGAGAATGCAAAGAAATATGAGATACAGACTTTCTTTCAGGGATATGCAGTCAGGGAGGTGCCTGCACGTGTATGGTCTATGTGAAATGGTGAGAAGGGATCTGCAGTGATGGGGGAGAGAGCATTTGCAGATACTTAGAAGTAGAGGGATGGGGTAGTTAGGTGGTGCAGTGGATAGAGCATCAGCCCTGAAGTCAGGAGGACCTGAATTCAAATCTGATCTCAGACACTTAACACTTCCTAGCTGTGTGACCCTGGGCAAGTCACTTAACCCTAACTGCCTCAGCAAAAAAAAAAAAAAAAAAAAAAAAAAAAAAAAAGTAGAGGGACAAGGGGGAGCAATGAGAATAGCCTCAGTTGCCTTTATTTTGTTTCAATATTTTTTCCCAACTTCATCTTACCTTTATCCTAGAAGTATTCCTATTCCCACTTCTGCTGACATTTCTGAGTTCCACTAATATGTTTCATGCCCAAAGAATTCAAAAGATGATTTAGTTTGACATGTATTACAATAGATGATGGAAAATCATGAAAGTTTCTGAACAGAGAAATAACCTGATCCAAAGGGTTCATTCAAAAGGATTATCTGGCAGCTCTGTGAAGTGTTTTGAATATAGTAAGCACTATACAAATATTTGTTGGATTAAAGAAGTTACAAATTGGAGGTAAGGAGGCAGTTAAGAGGTTATTAGATAATGTAGGATATGAATAATGAAGCCCATGGCAGTGGTGAGGAGGTGACTGATGGGAGAGGTACCATGGAAAAGGATCTAGTGGGATCTGAGAGCTGATTTGTTACAGGAGGTGAGAGAGAAGTCAAAGATAATGCTAAAGTTTTAAGCCTGTGCAACCAGAAGAATTCTACTTAATTCAATTCAGCAAGAATTTTTTAAAATAGTGTTTTTTTCCAATTATATGTACAGATAATTTTCAACATTCACTTTTATAAGATTTTGAATTTCATTTTTTTTCTCTCCCTCCTTTCCTTCCCTTTTCCCCAAGATGGCAAGCAATCTGATATAGATTATACATGTACAATCATATTAAATACATTTCCCTATTAGTCATGTTGTGAAAGAACAATCAGAACAAAAGGGGAAAACCACAAAAAAGAAAACAAAAAAAAAATGAAAAAGTATTCTTCAATCTATGTTCAGACTCCAGAATTCTTTCTCTGGGTGTGTTCTCCATAGTTCTTTCTCTGGATTTTCCATTATGAGTCTTTTGGAATTGTCTTTTATCTTGCATTGCTAAGGAGAGCTTAGTCTATCAATGTGGATTAGCATAGAATGTTTCAGCAAGCATTTATTAAGAATTTACTGAGTACAAGTGTACAGGACACTATGCTAATTGGAGCCAAGGGAGGGAGAAACAAAACTTGAATAAATCATGGTCCCTGCCCTGGTGGAGCTTACAGCCTAATAGGAAAACACAATGATGACAATGATAATAACATATTTATATAGTGACAAAGTTTGCAAAGGGTTTTACAAATGTTATCTCATTTAATGGATATACAGAAAAATATCTAGGAAAAATATAAAACAGAATTTAAGGGGGTAAGGTGATTGGTTAAAAGAAGGTGGAGAAGGTGGTATTTGAATTGGATTTTAAAGGATGAAAAGTTCACAAGGAAAATATGGAGAGGGAAGGACATAGTAGGCATAGAATAAAACATGAGCAAAGGAAGAGTGTCAAGAATAAAATGTATGTTTGAAGAACAGAGAGTTGTCTAATTTGGCTGAAGCATAGAGTTTGTAGAAGGGAGTAATATGAGATACACCAGAAAGCTATGGTGGTGTCATTTTATGGAAAGTCTTGGATGTGAAGAGGTCTGAACATTACCCAGAAAGCCACAGATGATTTTTGAACAGAGAGGTGAAATGACTGCATTTTGGAATAAGAAAAATTAGTAGGATAGCAGGATAGAAGAGAGAGTAAAACTGGAGGTTTGCCCAAAAGGACTACAGTCAGGTAAATGGAAAGAACAACAATAAAAAAAAAAAATGAAACTGAATATCATGTAATTATAATGACTAATCTTGGTCATCTTTTTGATGTTTGCATGATTTTTATTCATTGACTACCTTCCTTTAAATTAATTTCATAGATCTTCCTAATTTTCTTTTTAAAAATTCCAATTGGAGGGAGAAACAAAACTACCTAAAGTTTACATTTTACTAAGGGTGTTGACATTTCCATAAAGCTTTGTCTGTTTTTATAATGTATATTTTTTTAGTTTTCAAAATTTTCCACTTTCTTCTCCTCCCCTTTCTTCCACCCCAAGACAGCAAGAAATCTGATATAGGTTTTATATGTATAATCACATTAAATTTAGTTATACATTAGTTATGGTGTAAAAGAAGAATCAGAACAAAAGAGAAAAATCATGAGAAAGGAAAAAAAGTGAAAATAATATGCTTCATTCTACATTTAGATTCCATAGTTCTTTCTCTGGATTTGGAAAGCTGGATCATTTATCATTATAATAACCAAGAAAATAGAAAAATATATTTCTATCCATTGCAGAGGTGGGGAACTAGGGGCATAGAATTGGGCATATACTGTTAGACACGGTCAATTGTTTAATTTTGCTGAACTGCTTTTTTTTTCTTTTTATTTTTAAGTCTTTGTCTCCTGGGTAGGAGAGGAAGGAGGGATTAATTGGAAATGAATGAAGGTAATGAAAAAACAAATGGCATCAATGAAAAAAAGACTTTTTAAAAAGAGGTTCAGGCTGTGTGACTTTAGGCAAGTCATTTAACCCTAATTGCTTCAGAAAAAAAAAAGAGGTTCTTTTCATAGACCAAACTAGTCATAATGAAAGCCTATATCAAGCTAATGGTGATGAGAATAGATCAGATAGATAGATGTGAGATATTTAGCAGAAGTGATATTGGACCTAATCACTGATTAGATTTGAGAAGTTAGGGGAGAAGATAGGCAAAAACAAAAACAAAAACAAAAAACCAAAGATTATTGTAAAATTCTCCACACAGTGACCGGTGGATAGCACTTCCTTAGCCAGAAATTGTGGAGGAAGGAGTAGAATAAGGTTTTAGGGGACAGATCATAGATCTGATTTTGAACATGTTAAATTTGAATAGCCAGGTGGAGAAAAATGGAAAAATAAGGAATAACAAAGTAAGGAAATAAGGAATAAGAAAGTGAGGAGGGAAGCAAGTTTGAAGATGATGAATGTGTATTCAGCAATGTTGAGTTTGAAGGGAACATCTTCCCCATCCTTTGCACAATTCCCTAGTATCCTGCTCTTGAAACATTTTTTCTAGCTGAGGAGTGAACTCCATCTCTCCATCCCTTCCCTTTCATACATTCCATCCTTGGTACTAGCCCTTCCATTCACACCATCTCCGTTCTTAACTTCTGTTCCATTTACCCCTTTTATATCCTTCCCACCTCAGAAATGTCAGTCTTTTTAATCAGCTCAGACTCATCTCTATTCCTCTTCTAGTCCTTTACCTCCAATGAGCCTTCCCTCTTCTCTCCTGTAGGACCATTTCTATTAGTATCCTCTCTCATCTAAGAACTGCTTTCCCTTCCTCTAAGTCTTTATATACCTATAAACTCAGTAGGAGGGTAGGAGATGGAGGGAGTAAAGCTGGCTCCCTCTCAGACCAGAGCCCTCCACAATCAGAGTGGCTGCCCTCTCTCAGGAGCCAGACCAAGAAACCCAGATACCTGAGTGTTTGAGCCTAAAAATCACCTTTCTCTTTTCCCAATGGCTGGGATTTCTGTTTTCCCCTCAGTTGTCCCTGATCCTTTCCTCCTATTGCTCCAGAGTCTAGGAGCCTATATCTCTATATCTTATTTTTTTCATTCTAGATGGGACCCTTCCCTTCCATCCTCCTCTCCTTTGCCAGCTCTCTCCCTAAACTGACTCTTCTTTTTCTCCCATCCAGGTCTCATGGGCCAGATGCTAAGATACTGGCCAGTGGAGTGGGTACAGCTCCTGGACCCCTAGGCCTGGGGCAGCTGCTGGCAGTGGCAGGCCAGGTGGCCGCTGGGATGGTCTACCTGGCTAGCCTGCATTTTGTGCACCGTGACCTGGCCACCCGAAACTGCCTGGTGGGTCAGGGGCTTGTGGTCAAGATTGGAGACTTTGGGATGAGCCGAGACATCTACAGCACTGACTATTACCGGGTAAGGGCCCCAAGCCCACCTCTGGAGACCTGCTCTCCACTTATCCCATCAGTTCAGCCAGCTCCCCAGACTCAGATTCCAACCTGGCTTCTCCCCCATTTTGTCTGTGCTAAACCTGCAAAGCAGGGAACCTTATTGTCAAATGATTTACTCTCTCTGGGTCCGCAGTTTCCAGTGTGTGCAAGTAGTAGAATGGATTTAGGGATTTCTAGGGTCATTTTCAGTTTAGACAGGCTGTGTACCATGACTCCATTGCCAACAGGACATAGAAAAAGAGGACTTTACTTATTTCAAATATAGTTTACATGCAATTTACTTGTGGTCTTCTACTGAAAAAAACTCTCTTTTGCCTTGCCCCAGAATAGTAGGACCCCAAAGGCAGGGGCTCTGAACTGGAACTCCAGAATTCTTCAGCAGGTTAATGTAGGTTCCAGGGTCAGATGAAAGACTTGGGGGGGGGGAGAAAGGACTGTGAATGTTGGGGAAAAGATACTAGACTGCTCTTTTGAACCCAGTAAAGGAGCAGAGCAGCTGGGGGGGGGAAACAGTGTAGGGAAGAAGCTTTTGTCTCCCTTCTCTCCATCCAGATGGAAGCTACATCATTTTTTCCCTTTTAGCTCTGGCCTAGGGACCAGCATCTATATTTAATGATGGGGGTGGGTGGGTGATCTTTGGGGCAGGGGAATCACTTAATACATGGCGTCCCCCAGACTTTCCATGCCCCTCCTCGCCCACATACTCAGACACCCATTTAGATATGGACAGATCCTCTCTGGCGCTAGGCTGAGATTAGTAGTAACTCGTTTCTGGATACTCTAAAGTTTACTAAAGACTCTTCTCACTACTTTTTGAGGTAGCTGGTGCCAAGATTTTCCCCATTTTGTAGATGAATAAACTGAGTCTCAGAAAGGTAGAATAACCTTTAATATATATTGGATTACTTGCCCTCTAGGGGAAGGAGTGGGGGGAAGGAGGGAAAAATTTGGAACATAAGGTTTTTCAAGGATCAATGTTAAAAAATTATCCATGAAATAATTTTGAAAATAAAAAGCTTTAATTAAAAAAAAAAAACAAAAACAAAAACAAAAGGTAGAATACCTTGCCCAAGCCAGGAAATGGCAAAACTGGGATTTAAATCCCAGAGATTTCCACCAACTCTGTTGCATCCCTCTCCCTATTCTAACACTGGCTTCTCTCAAGCCCTAGGTTTCATGAGTGGGGCTTCTCCCACCTGCTCTAAAACATTTTAGCAACAAACGGGTTTGCTCTCAGGCCACTGCTTTGGAGGGAGGAAGCCCAAGTGACTAGTGTTTTGCCCATAGGTGGGGGGCCGCACGATGCTACCTATACGATGGATGCCGCCAGAGAGCATCCTCTATCGGAAATTCACCACCGAAAGCGATGTCTGGAGCTTTGGCGTCCTACTCTGGGAGATCTTCACCTACGGCAAACAGCCCTGGTACCAGCTCTCCAACACTGAGGTAGCTGGGGTCCCATCTTCACTATATTCCTTGGATCCTTAGTTCAGCCTCCCCCTCTCACCTTCCACCATTCACCCCAACTTCTTTTCCTCTTGTACCTGGATCCACTCCCCCCCCCCACATCTTCACCATCTCCATCCTGGTCCCATCTCTCACCAGCTGATATTGACTTTGCCCTTACAATCAATCAATCATCAAATATTTATTAATTACCCATTATGTAGATAATTGCCTAAATTGGAATAGCAGAGTATCCTGAGCTCCAAAGAACAGATTCTGGGGAAAGTAGGAGGACATTGATACTAATATATACATATTATACATGTTAATCCAGACATATTAATATTTGCATCCTAAATACAAAGTTTCTATAAATACATATTATATGCATAGTTGTGAATACAATGTAGTTTGGGAGAAACGATACTAGCAGTTGGGGTAAGCTGGAAAGGATTCAGGAAAAAGAGGGTGTTGGAGCTATATAGTCCCCATCAATCAAAGGCAACTCCAAGACACCTCAGCTGATTCTCTCTTTATACCCTGGGGCATAGCAAGAGAGCCAGCTGCTCATCCTGGCTTCCCGAGTCCTCCCTTTAAGTCTAGGAGCTCATGGAGTCCTTTTAGTGCCTCCCTCCCTTTTCCAAATCTCCAGAACCCAGGACACTGCCATTCTCATTCACACACCCTGCACTCCCTTTAGTCTTTTCTGTAGTCTGAGCACTTCTTGTTATCAAGCAAGCTTTATTTCCTTCCTTTCCTCAGGGAGGTGGGGAGAGCCCCCTTACACCCTGGTCCTTCTATGGTCCATTTCTCTTCATCTCTCATTCCTCTCCTTCCCATTAGTCCCTCCCCTTCTTCCCCACCCACTCCTTTTCTTCTCAGTCTGAGTTTCTGTGGCCCCTAAGTCCCACTCACCGGCTTCTTCATTTTATAGTTCTCCTTCTGAGTTATAGAGACAAGGGGGCAGTGCTAAGGATGGAGGTTAGACTATCAGGACAGTCCTGTCTAACAACACCACCTTCCCATTAGTTCCTCTCCCTCTGTCCCATTCCCACCCACTTTCTTCTCCCAATCCCAGTCTCTATGCTCTGAAATTCAGATCACAGACTTCTCTTAAAGACCTTTCATGCATTTTATAGACCCCAGCTTTAGTTCTCCTTCCTGTTTATAGAGACAGGAGGGACTGAAGTTAGACCATCAGAAGGACAGTCCTGTCCAACATCCCCTATCCTCAGCCCTAGCCTGCCAGCTAGGCAAAGTGATAAGAACCCAGGTGTCCAGCCTCCCAGCTCAGCTTCCTGCCCTCCCCCACCTCCTGGCTCACAGCTGTCAGTTCCCATTTCTTCTCCTAATGCAGTTGGCTCCCTCGGGGCTGGGGAGGGGGTTATAGATTTTAATTTTCTCAAGCACAGAGAGATGGAATGGAATTAGTCTCGGTTTCGCTGTGTCTCTTCCCCCACCCCTGCTCCATCTCCACACCCCCATTCTCTCTTGGGCTGTAACCCAAGCCCCCTCCTTGATCCTTCCTCCTCCTTCCCTCCCCCCTTTTCTCCATTGCTCTCTCTCCTCGTTCATATACCCTCCTTACTAGTTCATCTTGCAATCTTCCTTCCATCCCTTGTGCTGTAATTCCAAATCATTTTCTTTGTATCTTAGGGAAGGCAAATTCCCACAGAAGGGTGAGAAAGGGATATAGAAAAGGGGTGCATTTCCCTCTCTCTCTCCCATTCCAATATCCCCTGCTTTCTTTCCATAGCCTACCTGCCCTCTTTTTTGCTTCTTTTAGGGTAGAGTGGAGAGTCTATTGGGAGAACCCATCCACTCACCTCCCCAAGCTAAGGCTGATGAGCTTTCTCCTCTCCTGCCCACTTGGAAAGTCTGTCCATGAGTGTCACCTCACATCAGTCCATTGCTAACTCTTTCTGTAGCTTTCCCTAATCCAGCAATTGAAAATCTAACAAAGGGGCTTGCAGACCCTCCCCATCCTTACACATGTCTCCCCTTAACTCCATAGTAATACAGCACAGTCCAACCTCACACCCCTTGGCTGTAACCTCACTCTGGAAAGGACCTTAGAGACGACCTAGGAGAGCCTCATGGACATAGGAGGCTCCGAGAAGGACTGGCCTCTTCTCTGGGTCAGACTACTTCTCACAACCCCTTATTTCCTTCTCCAGGCCATCGAGTGCATTACTCAGGGCAGGGAACTGGAGAGGCCCCGGGCCTGTCCCCCAGAGGTCTACGCCATCATGCGTGGCTGCTGGCAGCGGGAGCCCCAGCAACGCCACAGCATCAAGGACATCCACGCCAAGCTCCAGGCCCTCATCAAGGCACCTCCTGTCTACCTGGACGTCCTGGGCTAACCACCAGTTGGATGGGCCCTGAGGATCAGGCCTCCAAAGCCTCTGGGGCTCCTAACCTTGCTCACTCTCACTACCACAGCCACCCTATTATTACCATCCATGGGTGATCTCAAAGCATCTTTAACTCATCCTTAGCCCAGGATCCCAAGAGGAGCTGGGGAGGGGGGGATTAGGGTGGGGGGAAGGATTTGTATGCTACTCAAATGGCACAGGCACTCAATATATTTATTGTCCCTTCTGCTGTTTCTTTCTATTTTGCGTTTGGGGCAGAGGAGGGGTTGGGGAGGGGAATGCCTGTATTCCTGGCCCAGTTTCTGATTTCCAGGGTCCTTCTCCTTCTTTAGCTTTCCCTCACCTAAATCCAGTTCATTTGCATGTCATAGCATCACCTCCCTGATGTCATGGCCCTCATCAAGAAGGAAGGACAAACATCCACCTGAATCAACCTGTCTCCCCTCCTGTGTTTGCCACATAAGGCTTTGGCCAGAGGTTGGCTCTCTGATGTCCAAGGTTCCTCCCTTCTCTAACAATTCAAGCTTAACTGGAAAAGGAGAAGCCGAGGAAAATTTAGATTTCTATTAGAGAGGGGCACAGGGGTGAAGTTTCCTTGAGATTCTGATCTCCCAAAGGTTTGCCTTTAGCTTCAAGAAGAGCTGACCCTGGTTGGGGGGTGGGATGTACTGGAGGAAACCCTGGGGAATAAAAGTTAGATGGACCCAAGATCATGAATGGGAAAGTCCTTGGAAGTTGGGGGTACATCTAATGAGAGAAAGGCTCAGGGAGGCACAGAACTCTGATGTCTTTCTTGGTTTTGCCTTGCTAGGGAAGGGAAAGTCAGTACCTGGTGTCAGGGAACTGGACAAGCCCTGTGTTCCATAAGGACTCAAGCTTCTCTTCCTGCCTTTGGCCTGAGGGAGAGGCAGACTTCCTGACAATTGCTTTGAGATCTCTTCAGGAGGAGGCAAATGGCAGGGGAAGGATTGGAGGCAGAGGCAAGACTTATCTGGAAGTCCCATTGCTCCTAATGGCCAACCTTCATCCTGCCAGAACCCACAGCGCCTTATCCCTCCAGGGCTTATCAGGAGGAAATGTCAGATGATCCCTGGGAGGCCACTCCCCTCAGCCTTTATTAGATCTGCAGCCTTATCAGCCCCCCAAGCCTGGCCAGGATGGTGGCAATCTGCCTCTTGTCCAGTCTAGTTAGAGCTAATGGAGGGCTGACCCACAGCCTGGGGCTGATTGATACAGCAGGTGAAGTGAGGGGGGCGGGGCTCTCCAGAGTTTGCTTCCTGAGACCCCAAGTTTAGATGTACTCAAAGGAGCCGCCTATTAGGTGTGGTCTGCCCCTTTAAGGCTTTATCTTTCAATATCTCAAAATATCTAGAGGACTGGGGTGGGAAGGGAAGAAAGTACTGAGGGGAAAGCAAAGAACCTGAATTTCAATCAGTGATTGAGAACTGTGGGTAGAGTGAGAGAGACAGACAACCAAAATGACAAGAGATGCAAAAAGAGAAAGACTGAGAGGAGAGATCTTGCTACAAAGACAGTGAGAATTAGAGGTCCAGGAAGAATGAGATACAGAGTTAGAGAGGGCAACAGAGATAATAACAGAAAGATGGAGACAGAGTCATCTGGACAAAGACACCCAAGTGGGGAAAAAAAAAAAAAAAGACAAGGACAAACAGACAGAGAGCTGGAAAACACAGGTGGAGACAGAAAGAGAAAGTGCAGACACAGATCCTGGAGACCCTGAGAAATGACTCTGAGCTTCCTCCTCTCTCCCCTCCCCCAAGTCCCACCCTGCTTCCTCCCCAATGGCCCCTCCCTTGGCATGGCTACAGATGCCGCTTAGGGAAGTGAGGGAAGAAGGGCATTGGTCTCTGAGGCTTGGATGGGAATTGGGGTGAGGGTGGAGGTGGGGAGGAGAGCTGTCTTGAACATAACCTCCCAGGAGGGAAAAGAAAATGATCAGGTCCTACGCTACAGCCAAGATAATGTCTAGACAGTGTGAAGAGCTTCTCCATGAAAGTGGAAGACTTTGGCACAGGAGAGTGTTGGAAAGAGAAACTTCTTGGAGGAAGAGGGATGATGAGAATAATACCTGTCACTTTATCCACTCCTCTCCTTTTATTGCGATTGGTGCTTGGAGGTCATTTATAGAACATCAGGAGATTGGTGGGGGGAAGCCTAGGGTGGGATTAAGGGGGTAGGGTTGAATGTTCCCTGAATAAGATTGGGATATTGAGACAATTCCTAGTTCAGTGAGAAAATGGACTGGACGGAGACCATCGACATAAAACGATGAAATACTCTGGCCCAATCAAACACCCCAAGCTCCTGGAATTAATGGCACCAGATTTTTTTTTTTTTTTTTTTTTTTTTTTTTTTTTGGAGGGAAGGGGGTATCATGCATGGATGCATTGTCTGGATTATGGTCACCAATTGAAACTTAGACACTGGTACAACTCATTAGCACGGGCACAAACAGCAATACACACGGGCATATGTAGAACCTGATATACGCCAGGGGCGCTGACCCACCCACACCAACACCCTCTGATGACTTACATTGACCCAAGTGCTGACAGACATCAATGCACACTTGTTGACACACTGACACGACAAATTGACACGTTGATACACACTGACACTGATACACCCTATAATTCCTCTTCTCTCTCATATTTCCCTATTCCCCTAGACTCCCTAGTCATTAACCTCCCAGAGCACCACACGGCCTCTGCCCCCTCCCAGTTAATTATCTCCTCTCCCTCCTCCCTGTGCCAAGTCCATTAGCCCCTAGCCAGAATACCAGATAAAACCGAGAAAGTGCCCGGGGGGGATCGATGGGGATGAGGCCTTGGGGACACTGTGGGGAGGGGTGGGAGGTGGAGGATGGAGCCTCAGTCAATGACAACAATTTGAAAGTTTCAAGACCCCTGAACACCAGAGTCTGTAGTATTTGGCTCAAGAAGAGCTTTTCTTTCAGAATAACAGAGGAAAACAGGAGCTGCTGCTAAGGGAAAGAAAGACCTAGCCATTGTACTTTCCCAAGCTAAGTCTCCATCTTTCTGTGTTCTATTTGTCCCCACTCTGGTGGGGTTTATGTGGGGATGCTGGGAAGAGTAAGAAATCTGAGATCCAGAGCAGGTGATGGCTTTTATCAGGGGTGACCAGTCAGTGGGAGAAGGGAAAGGAATTGAGAACTGAACTTAGACATCCCAGGTCCTCATCTGGCCTGGTCACTGTCTGCCAACAATCTTCCCCCCTTCCATCAAGAGATTTTTCATGAAAGGAAGGGGAATGAGTGCAATATAGCACAGAGAGGGTGATGAGACTCCCTGGAGTATCCAGTGCTGGAATAGGTTCTATAAAGGACCCAAGTGTCCTAGGTCTTTCCCCTCAGCTTGTCTATACAGCCTCAGTCTCCTTCCTACATATCTAGCCACCCCCTCCTTTCCCTGGGGGTTTGGATTCCCGACAGGAGATCAGAGAAGCCGCCTTCTTGAGGGCTTCCAGGAATGGGGCGGGCAGAAGAAATGCTGCCAGAAGAGTATCCCCCTCTCTGGATTCTATTTACCCCAGCTCCCCCACACCCCCCCTTCATGTCTGAGCATCAGAACAGGGAGTTCTAGCCTGAGAAAGCAGTCCAAAAGTAATGATGACCATGGATCTCCAAGCACCTACTCTGTCTTTCTCAGGCCAGGATCTTTGCCATAAGCAGGGACAGACTTGCCAGCTAGGGAAGCTGAGAGAAGCCTTTAGAAGAGGAATGGAGACCCAGGAATTCTGGCCCCAAGATGCAAGATCACAAATTTTGGTTGGGGCAGAGAGAGACACAAATCATATGGGTAAACACCCCGTTGTAATTCTGCCCCATCTGTGTGGCTCAGACCCATCATCTCTCTCCTGGTCCTTCCCCCTCTCCACTTGGGCTCTAAGACAGAAAGTTTGAGCTGTTTTCAGGAACTGAGGAGGGCAGAAAAGGAGGAGGGGAGTCTACCAGGTCTGGTGCCAGGGTTAGGCATGGGGGAGAGACACAAATCAAGATGGGCATCATAGAACCATGGAGATAGATAGATGTAGGAAAGACAGAATTTGCTGGAAACACATGCAGAGACAGAAAGAGACATGCAGAATTATATTCTGAAAGAGAGAGATCTAGAAATAGATATCTTGAGAGACAGAAAAACATAATGATCTAAACACAGAGATATACAGAAACACAGGAATTAGACCTGGAGGGGTGCATCTAGTCCAGCCCCCTCATATTATGGATGAGAAAACTGAGGCTTATCTAAGTGAAGTAACTTTCTCAGGATCATACAACCAATGAATGGAGAAGGAAACAAACATCCATTAAGCACCTACTATATGCCAGACACTGAGCTCAGTGTTTTTACTAATATCATATTGAATTCTTTTTTTTACAATAATAGCTAAAAAGCTATTTTTTCAAATACATGCAAAGATAGTTTTCAACATTCACTCTTGCAAAACATTATGTTCCAAATTTTTTCCCTCTTCTGCCCCTCCCCTAGATAGCAAGTAATTCACTATAAAATCCAATAATATAAATATAAATTCTATGTGCAATTCTTTTAAACTTATTTCCACATTTATTACTTACATTTGATTCTTGCAATGACTCTGGGAGGTAAGTTTATTCTTATCATCCTCATTTTACAATTCAGAAAACTGAGACAGGTAAATCAGAATTATAATACAAGTCCTCTTGGATTATCCAGAGTTTTTAGGGGGAGCTAGGTGGCACAGTGGATAATGAAGAGTCTAAAAGATTCTAAAAGATCTAAAAAGCATCTAAAAGATTCATCTTCCAGAATTCAAATATTGCCTCAGACACTCACTAGCTGTGAGACCTTGACCAAGTGACTTAAGCCTGTTTGCCTCAATTTTCTCATCTGTAAAAATGAGATAAAGAAGGAAATGGCAAACCTTGCCAGTATCGCTGCCAAGAAACCCCCAAATGGGGGGCTGCTGGGCCAAATAAAACTTGTCCTATATTTGATATTTTGTTAGCCTGAGTGCTTGGCTGGGAACTGAAGACTGTTTTTTAGACAGGATTCAAATTCAGAACTCACAGAGTTGGACAAAATTGGAACAACATATACGACTCCTATGTAGAGACAGAGAAACACAGAAACATAGAGGCAGAGACATATTAAAAAAAATAATAGCAGAGACACAATGTAACACAGAGAGACACAAGGCAAATTCACACTTTATAGAAACCAAGGCACAGAACTTCTCAAAGCCCTTGCCGTGTTTAGGGTTCCCTGCGGCAAGATATTTCTCCTCCCACCTGCAAGAGGGATTTCTTTTCTGTTCTTTCTCACCCCCCCTCCTAAACCCCCATTCCTCTCCCATATCCCCTCTGCAAGCCAGCAAGCTCTGCTTCCCCCCCGCCTCCCACTCCTGAGATCCAGCCAGGTGCAAATTACAGGTATGGATAAGGGGATAAAATGGGGTAGTAAGAGTTGCATGTGAAAAACACGATTTCATCCCATTTCTTTTCCCTCTCCTTTCAGTCCTTCTACTTTCTCCAAGCAGCTGCTATTTGGGAGAAGGAGTAGTATATGAGAAATTCATTCTTTCTTCATAAACTTTTGAAGCCCCTTTGATTTAAATCCCTGGTGCTGATCTCAAAGCATCTTATCGGGAGAAGACTATAGAGGGCCTTGAAGCTGAGGAAAGCCAGACACACTATATTCCATCTTGACTCTTCTTGCTGGTCTTGTGGGGAGAATTGGGAGATAGGGAAGGGAGGGAGGAAGAAAAGAAATAATATGGAAAAGAACACTGGCTTTGGAAACAGAGCATCAGACATTGAGATCCTAGTTAGGTCACTTACTACTTTTGTCACCTTTGTGTCACTTTAAGACTCTGTGCTCATTTTCTTCATCTATAAAATGGAAGGGTCAGTCTAGATGATCTCTAAAGTCCCTCTCAGTTCTAAATTTATGGACTTATAGTCTAAATAGGGACCCTGAGGTCTAAGTGCCATTACTTGGTCTGCAATTGTGCATCTCATTCCTTCTGATAGAAGGCAGCACTGTAGGGTAAGAGGGTGTGGGTAAAGGATCGTAGAATTTTGAGTCTGTAAACCTGGATTCTAATCCAGCTCTGCCTTTTACTAGCTATATGCCTTTAAGTGAGTCAAGACACCTTTTCCACCCTATTTTCATCTCAGATTCTTCATCTACAGAATGAGTATAATAAAATGTATTATTTAACAAGATGGTTGTACTTTTTTAGCCTTAAAGCAATATGGACACATGAACTCCTATTATTATCTTATCAAGGCCACAGGATAAACTAACCCCCCCCCCTCCCCTCCACATCAGCTGGACCTGTCAACCTTGGGGTTAAGGGTGGGAGGAAAGAGCATGTGAGGTATAATAAAAGAGTTCAAGATTGGGGTCTTTCAATATAGATGGGGGATTAGAAGAGACTTTTTTAAAAATTATTTTTTATTACAGCTTTTTATTTTCAAAACATATGCATGGATAATTTTTCAATTTTGACTATTGCAAAAACCTTGTGTTCCAAATTTCCTCCCTTCTCCCCACTACCTCCCCTAGATGGTGAGTAATCCAATATATGTTAAACATGTTAAAAAAATGTTAAATCCAATATATGTATACATATTTATACAATTATCTTGCTGCACAAGAAAAATCAAATCAAAAAGGAAAATAATGAGAAAGAAAATAAAATGCAAGCATACAACAACAAAAAGACTGAAAATGCTATGTTGTGATCCACGCTCAGTTCCCACAGTCCTCTCTCTGGGTGTGGATGGCTCTTGAGAAGACTTTTCCTGAGCCTTCTTTAGCTCAACCTTCTTTGACACCCTCCTTTTCTTTCTGGGTCTCCCAGCTGGAAATGTTGGGTAGTTCTTCCTACAGTCTAACCTTCACCCTTCCCTTAACCGGGCCCGAAGGGGTTACCTCCCATCTCTGCCCAGAGATCAACTCAAATCCCTCCCACTGCAGGTCCCAGCTGCCTGGGGCCTGTGGTTGGAGCTAATGTAAGTGAGAGGCGGAGGACAAGAGGGGATAAAGTTATTAGCGTCTTCATCTTTGAGGGATATCGATTGTCATGTCTCCAGACTCACTTGGCCTTATAAACGAGCTGGGAGGAGGGTGGCTCAGTACCAGCTCAATAGACTCATCCCCCCCCCATCCCCACATGGAACAGGATGCCTGGGTCCCCCTCTTAAGAAAGGGGCTTTGAGATCAGTGTCTGAGAAGCAGAAGGGTGTTTGTGGGAAAAGAGAAAGGGAAGAAGGGCCCCTGTGGAAAAACAAAACCACAGAGGTGACTGGAATGTTCTCAGTCTGCAAGACTCAGAGCTGAGTGGAGGGGTCCCCATTCTGTGACGGGAACAGATTTGAAAGCAACTGAGGATCTCTACTTTTATTTCAGACTGAGGAACTGGAGGTTTGTTGGAGGAAGGCAGGCAGTTCCTTCTTCCTTCTTAGGAAAGAAATGTATATGAGTATATCATGTATCCATGTTTCAAATTTATCTCTAGGGACAGAGATTACTAGTCTCCTTTGTTCCTAACTCTCCAGGTGACCCAAGGAGAGACACCAGCAGTTGAAAGAGATCTGAAACTCATATACATACATTCATTCCCTTCACCAAAGCAAAGCCTTTACTCAATTTAATTGAATTCAACATTTATTAAGCATCAATTATGTGCAAAGCACCGTTCAATTCTATTCAATTCAGTTATAGTCTCTGTGACCATAAGGACTGGGGCTTACATTAGAGACTACTTTCAATAACATCTTTGCTTTGTACTTCCACCCAATTTACCTTGGGAATATACAAATTTGACTCTTGTCTAAAAAAAGTCTTCGATTCCCAAGCAAGCACTCAGGCTAACAAAATGTCAAATATAGGACAAATTTTATTTGGCCTAGCAGGAAACCCAAAGGACTCATACTTGAGCTAGGATAATTCTCCTTCCCCTGGTGGGTTTATACCTTCTACGAGGATTTATGAAGACTTCTAGTCTATTACTACTTAGTTCAATAGACCTTCCTCTACACTCCACCCCAAAGAGATAATAACTCAAGATTGTTAGAGAATCAAGCAATCTCACCTATGGTGAATTTATGCTTTCCTCAGGGACTTTGTGTAGTTCTCCAAACTTAAGTATTACCTAGGAGAGCTCCTTTCCAGGAAAAGAACTTGAAGTTGCTAAAGTCAAGCCCAACATCTCATAGATTGTGCTTTCTTTTTGGATCTATAGAATCTACAGGATTCACAGTATTAGTGACTGGATAGGTCCAATAATCTTCCACATCTCCCAGCATAGTGACACCTCCCTTCTTTTTTATTCTCCCCTGCAGAAGAACTTCTGGGAAGCTTCTCTCTCTTAGGAGAACCTTTCTTCTCTATCTCCACCTGGAGTCATTTTGTATTCGTTTTTTATTGTTGTTATCATTTTTGTCAAGCAAGTGATTTCCCCAAAGGGGTCAAATAAATGGGCAGAGCTCTTTTTAGGAAATACAGTCCATTTACATGTGCAGTCCTTGTCAGTTCCCCTCATTCTTTCTCTAGTACTCTCAGTTGCTAAGAGAGACCAAGCCTAAGACCAAGAGTGACCTCTGAACAATCAACCTGTTGCTTTTCATTACTATTTGGATTCCTTAGCTATGAATTTCATAATCCTAGCGGGAAAAGAAAGACCACAAGGACCAATCAAGACCCAAGGACAAGGCCAGCTCTTACCTTGTCAAAGAGTTAATCTTGTCTAGGAAACTTTATACTTTGTTCAGTAGTTCAGTAGAGATAAAAGAGAGATGAGGTAACTCCTGGGTAGCAAGCCTGAATGTACCAGGTATTTACAACACCTATTAATCCCTTACATATTCATAATAATGTTAGGAGCTAGGCATAGGGAAGAGATACAGGAGCATCAACCTTCAGGCCAAGAGATTTTCTTCCAAACATATACCTCTCCAATAGCAAGTCACGCACTCTCTGTGACATTTTAACTCTCTCAACACTGTCCTGGATGTTCATTATAAGGAGATATTAAGATCTGTATCTTAGTATCATGTACCTTATACCCTGTCTCCCAAGTTAGGTTGACCCTGTGATCATCTTGACACCCTTGGTGTGTATTTGTGTGTCTATAGGGTCTATCTGATGTGTATATAAATGTACAAGAAAGAACATAAGTTTGTATATGAATGTGTGTGTAAATAAATTTCTGTGTTTGAGTATATGAGTATGCATATGTTTCTCCTTTGGAACTAAAATCTGAAGACTTTAATTTCTGTTTAGTTTGACACATGTATAAATAAGGTTCTGGAGAAAGTAGTAGCAGGAGAGGTGATGGTTAGAACACAAGAAGGAGTTCTCCAAGGCAGTGAGAGACTCTGGGAGAGAAAGCAAGTAGTTGTGGGGGAAGAGCAGGGAGTCTGGGATTGAAAATATAAGGAGATCATTTCTAAAATATATAGAGAATTGTCTCATCTTTATAAGAATTCAAGCCACTCTTCAATTGATAAATAGTCAAAGGATATGAACAGACAATTTTCAGATGAAATTAAAACTATTTCTAGTCATATGAAAAGGTGCTCCAAATCACTATTGATCAGAGAAATGCAAATTAAGACAACTCTGAGATACCACTACACACCTGTCAGATTGGCTAAAATGACAGGAAATGATAATGATAACTGTTGGAGAGGATGTGGGAAAACCGGGACGCTGATACATTGTTGGTGGAATTGTAAACGGATCCAACTATTCTGGAGAGCAATTTGGAACTTTGCTCAAAAAGTTATCAAACTGTTCATACCTTTTGACCCAGCAGTGTTTCTGTTGGGCTTATATCCCAAAGAGATCTTAAAGGAAGGAAAGGGACCCACATGTGCAAGGATGTTTGTGGCAGCCCTTTTTGTAGTGGCTAGAAACTGGAAACTGAACGGATGCCCATCAATTGGAGAATAGCTGAATAAATTATGGTATATGAATGTCATGGAACATTATTGTTTTGTAAGAAACGACCAACAGGACGATTTCAGAGAGGCCTGGAGAGACTTGCATGAACTTGCTGAGTGAAATGAGCAGAACCAGGAGAACATTATACACAGCAACAAGACTATATGATGATCAATTCTGATGGACATGGTTCTCTTCAATAATGAAATGCTTCAAACCAGTTCCTATTGTTCAGTGAAAAAAGCCATATACACCCAGAGAGAGGGATATGAAATGTGGACCACAACATAACATTTTCATGCTCTCTATTGTGTTTACTTGCATTATGTTTCCCTTCTCAGATTTTTTTTTCTTGTAGATACGATTTTTCTTGCACAGCAAGATAACTGTAAAAATATGTATACATATATTCCATATGTCAAGTATTTTAATATAATTAACATGTAGTGGACTTCCTGCCATCTAGGGGAGGGGTGGGGAGTAGGGGGGAAAATTTGTAATGGAAAGCTTTGTAAGGGTCAATGTTGAAGAATTACCCATTCATATGTTTTGCAAAGAAAAAGCTTTAATAAAAAATAAATAAAAAGAAAATATAAGGAGATTGATGACACAAAAGAGGGAGGGACAAAAGAAAAAGAGAATATTTCCCTCCCTCCCTCTCTTCCTTCCTTTCTTCCTTCCTTCTTCTTTCCTTCTTCCTTCCTTCCTTCCTTCTTTTTTCTATCTTTTCCTTGAGAAATAAGAGGAAGAGGTTAGGGCAAAAGGAAAAAGGAAGGTCCCTCTAAGCTAGAGTTTAGGACACTTGAGTTTTTAGCCTCCTAAGGAACACTGTTTTCCCTCCCCTAGGAGACAAGGAGAGGAGATAATTAACGACCAAGAGGCCAGTAGGGGAGAGTGTTCATATCTAATGTTAGTATTAATCAGAAGTCAGTCCCCAGTGAGGGATAGAATCCTTCTTGCACTCTGAGGGGGAGGGGACCTTGCTGAGAGATGGGAATACTGGAAGACTCTCCCTTCTCCTATCTCATAGTCTTCCCCAATCCATGCCTCTCCCTTGTCCCATCTCCTCTTCTCCAAGTATCTCTCCTGCCTCTAATTCTACCTTTTTGCTTTAGACTTCTTCCACCAGCACTCACCCAGTGTTTCCCCAAGCCCCTGTTCTACTCCCTCACCCTTTAGGAAGTTCACCCTGTTGTCTATCTTGCATCTCTCCTGCTGCCTCAGAATCTGAGAGTGAGATAGGACCCTGAAGCTGGGATCCTTCTTAAAGCTAGCTTCTGGAGGGTTGGGGGGAGCAACCTCCTACCACCACCAAACCAAGACACTTAGCTATTCATAGAGAGTGCATTAGATAACTCCCATTGATGTCAAGACTGTTAATTGCCTCTCATCCTTCCCTTCATCACCAGCCCACCCCCCACTAGCTCCATTAGCCCCCCTCTCCCCTGATCGCCCCTAAATCAACCCCAATTATCAGTGAGGAGGGGGAGGGATCAGGCACTGGGGCTGTAATTACAGCTGAAGGGGAGATGAAGAAGGGGGAAGCTAGGAGGGGAGAGCTGGAGTGTCTAGCTTCCACCCCTTGGAGAGGGGACACTGGGAGGTAGGATGCCTAGGTCCACAGGAGGAAGGAAGTGAGGATCTCGAGGGACTATAGGGGTTCATGAAACTGGGGCTCCTGGGGGTCATCTGAGAGAGCTCCATGGAAACTGGGGAGGGCTCAGCTGGGAAGCTTGACACTAAGGTTCCTGGGTTGTATTCCAGGCTGGTCAGAAAAAAAAAATAATGGAGTTTGAAGAAAACATTAAGAGAGGCTTAGAGAAGAAGGGGTGTGAGTCTCATCATGAATCTGTGGGCATCCTCCTCCATAGCATTTAGTGAAGGCCTAATTGGGCAGAGAGATAGACTGGATATGTGTGTATGTGTATATGGGTGGGTACATGTATGAGTGAGTGTGTGTTTTAATCCTCCCTATGCCATGGTGAATATATAGGAAACCCTTTCTTACAAGTATAGCCAAGTATAGCAAGTAAGCTATATCAAGTATAGCTTAGTAAGTATATATAGCAAGTATATATATTTAGTATAGTATAGCAAGGCTTGTGATTATGATATATGGTGTGTCTCTCCGTGGAACGCTTTGCCATATTTTGTGTGTGATGCATGTTAAACACAACATTGCATGCCACGTTGTATGTTGTTGCATATGAATACATGCAATATGATGTGTAAGGATGTGTATGAGTGCACTATTATATGTGGTTAATCGAAAAGAAAAGGATGGGGAGAAGCAATTATTAAGTGCCCACCATATGCCAGACAACGTTAAGTACTTTGCCCACATGTCTCATTTGAAACTAAGAACAATATGATAGTTAAGTGCTATCATTATCCCCATTTTATGAATGAGGAAACTGAGGCAGACAGAGACTAAAGTAAACTTGCTCAAGATCACACAGCTAGTGCCCTAGGTCATATCTGAATTCAGTTCTTTCTAACTCCAGATCTAGCTCTCTAGCCACTGTATCCCCTAACTGCTTCCATGAAAACAATAGTGCAATGCCTGGCAAATGGTAGGTGCTTAATAAATGCTTGTTGCTGCAAAGTGAAACTAATAGAGCCAAGAGAACATTGTATAAAAACAACAGCAATATTATTTAAAAAGTAACTGGGAATGACTAAGCTCTTCTGAGTAATCTGAAGATCCAAATCAACTACAAAGGACTTATGAAGAAAAATTCTGTCTGCCTTCAGAGAAAGAATTGATATATTGAGATATATATTGTATGTCTCCACATGTATGTGTGTATATATATATATATACATATATGTGAATATAAATATATATATGTTGGCTTTTTCTAAGCTAAATTTGGGAGGGAAAGACAACTCAGCTCAAAATCTAACAAAAAATAAGATAAATAAAAACAAAAACAAAAGTTTGTTGACTTGACTAATGGCTATGTATGAATGTGTATGTACCATTGTCTGGGGCTGTGTAAACATGTAAATGTGCACAGTACTGAATGTGATCGGGTAATCTAAGGTTGTTTGTGCTATGTTACATGTGGTATGCCATGTTTGTGTGTGGCTCTCGAGGACTCTATGTAAGATATTTTTAAAAGCGTTTTGTATTATTGGGTGCCAGTGTTCTTACCTGTGTCAGTGGAACCGATCTAAAATTTGAAGACTCCCAATATTGGTTTCTCCTCCCAACATAATCAGCCTTCCTGCATCCTTGGTAGAAAGGGGCAGGAAGAGGGGAAATGTTTTGCTTTATTCTCCTCCAGCCACAAGTTTCTTCCCCTCCCCACACCCAAAAAAAGGGAAATGGGTGGAAGAAAAGCAAAATGCTACCTTTCCCTAATCCCACTTAGCAAACTTGAGGTGGGGATGAAACAATGGACTGGCTGAATGGGACAGGGCTTGAGAAGGCAAGAGTCTCACTGAGGGTCTTGAGTCCAGATATGTTCTCTTTTCTTCTCTTTCTGGATCGTTTGGGAGAAGGAAGGGGTCCTTCTCTCACTCTCCAAGCCCAACCGTTCCATAAAACTGGGTCCTTTCTTTTCCCAAGATAATGTGCTTAGAGATCACCCAGCCTAGAATAGGTTTTCAGGTCTCTGCCGCCCTCTGGAGATGTGTTATGTCATTGCAGAGAAAAGCAAAAAGTCCAATTGCTTTTGCTGTAGATCCTGCTCAACCCAACACTCCCCAGCTCAAGCCTGAATAATCTACCTTCTGGGCGCTCCAGGTTTAAGGGACCTTTCCTGTTTTTCAAAGTCCTTCACCAAAAACTGTCTCTCTCACTAATGGAAGCTCTTCCATATGGAGTCACTCCTATGCTAACAGATGGCCCCCTCCTTCTCCCTGCACCCCCCTCTAAGCTTAGAGACCCAGGAGTCCCGCCTGCCAGCTGCACCCTAGTATATTTTGGTCTGTGCTTCTATTTAAGGGGGAGGATGTCTCCTGAACCACCAGATGGAGCTCCTCTCCTGGATTCCCCTGTAGCTAACTATCTGGCAGATGAGGACAGATGCTTCTGATTCCCAGGGACCACTGGGACCCTCTGGACAGGTCCATTCATTAGGACTCTAGGAAAACCCCAGAATAGCCCCGAGGCCATGCCCCTTTATGAAAGACTTGGCGTTTGTGATCTTTAAGAAGACCTACACCTACATCTTATGATTTCATGTTCCTCCTCCTTGGGGAAACTCTAAACAGGACAGCCCTAAGTTCAAATTCTGCCTCAGATAATTTATTATCTGGGCAAGTCACTTAAATAAACAAAATAACAATCCTTTCCACCCTCATCCCTCTCAACTATAAAATAGGAATGAGAATGATAATAATAGCACCTAACTCTCAGGGTTATGAGTGAGAAATAAAGGAGGTATCACTTGTAAAAAGTGCTTAGCCCGGTGCTTGGTACACAGTAGACTTTAATAAATGCTTGTTTTTCCCCTTTCCCACCATAGGTGACTGCAGATTTGAAATAAAAAGTGACTGGCATTCTCCTTCCCACAGTCCAGGAGAAGGATCCAAGATATTCATCCCTCATACTCCTTCCCAGATCTTTCTGGGTGGGAGGGGAGGAGAGGAGAGATGTGGGCTATCTGTTTTCAATCTCTGGGCCGGTAGCTCATGTCTAACTCAGTTTCTTTCCAGGTGTTTATTTATTTAATCTATACCTTTGTTTCTCGGTGGGTTTTTGTGCTGTAGCCTCCCCTCTCACCTGGGCCTCTATCTCCTTCCAGTTCCCCCCGGGGTCTCAGGATCTTTGTTTACAAGTATATCTCTGCCTTTCTCAATGCCTCTGTATCAGTCTCTTTTCTGTCTGTCTCTCTTTTCCCTC
>JAJPUD010005560.1:124944-142968 GCA_023553655.1 Myrmecobius fasciatus
TGAGTGATCCTTCTGGTGCTGAGGATAGGGAAGAAGTTGGGATTGGGGTAGTCCGCATTACGGGCAAGTGACCCAAAACCTGAAGCAGGTGAGTGATCGATCCTTTTGGTGCTGGGTCTAACGAGGAAGTTGCGATGGGGGTGCTCTTATCAGAAGAACAGGAGACAATCAAGGTTTCGTCACAAGAGGGATAGGTTCGGAGGTTTGGTTGACTGCCCAGGGGAAAGATCTAGGGGTGCTGCAAATGTGTTTTCCTAAACCGAATTGCCTCATCCTCCCACACTGAGCTCCGTAAGAATTAGTTAAGAAAGGGATGGGAGACAGAGGTTTACCTACAGAAGGATAAGGGAAAGTGACTGAGAGCAGGGGCAGGGGCTGTGGAAGACTGGCAGAAGAGTGGGGCGAGGGCTTGGGGGCTTTTGTACTTTTAGTCAATAATGGCTCTGCATGTAAATGATATGCAAATTAGTATCTTTTGAAGTTCACAGTTGGGGGCTTTTGTAGCTGAACCCCAGAGCTTCATGATTCCCCTCCCTCCTTGTCTTCACTCCTCATTAAGCAAAGAAGGGATCCTCTTCACGCCCCCATCTAACACTGCTCTAACCCAAACCCCAGCCCAGTTCTGGATGATCTCCCCTCTCACAGTCCCTTATGTCTCTATTTCCCAACATCTGGAAGAAAGTTTGTTCCTGGACCCGGGGGGCAGTGAAGGGGTGGAATAGGAAGAGGAGAAACTGAGGTACTAAGAAGAGAAAGTAATACAATTCAGATATATTAAGCCCCATAATGAATGTCAGGGAGTAAACTGAGGTACAAGGGAGGAGAGAGCTGGGATTCTGAGTATCCTTGTCCCCAGTCATGGAGCACAAATGTGGCTGAGGAGCAGGTGAGGTGAAAAGGAGATCCAGAGAGAGGGATCTCCTGGTGGGCAGGGACTATTTTTGCCTTTTTTGGGGTATAGGGATGGGGAAGGATATCTTCAGCATTTTTAGCTAAATGCCTGACACACAGTGATCCCTCAAAATGTTTCTTGAGTTAAACTGTGTTCAGACTTCCAATTCCTCTTGTGACTAAAAGCCTGCTGACCATTTCCCAGCTCCTCCTTCTCCAGCTCATTCCCTGTTCAACTTTCCAATGCACTGAGCTAACCGTTTAAGGACAGCTTTTCTCAAGCAGGGTTGGATTGTGACCCCTGGTCCCTGAGGACTGGGAACAGATTGTGCTGGACAGAGGTTCTCAGGCTCTGGGGGAAGGGAAATATTGGGTATGCAGTTCCAATTCTAGGATTTGGCATAGGATCCATGGATTTCATCTCACCCTGGTTATTTGTGGTAATAGAAGAGGGGGTAATAGGTTAGAAAGATCATCTCATCCATTCCCTTGCATCTGGTCAAAAATATCCTTGGTTCATGATTGAGGGTGAGTGTGTGTGTGTGTGTGTGTGTGTGTGTGTGTGTGTGTGTGTGTGTAAGGAGAGTGAGAGCTTCCTCTCCTCCAAAGAAATTCCATCATATTTCCCCCATTCTTGACCACTGGGAAGTTCTTCCCATAACCTAACTTCCCTTTCCATCTATTATAATTGAGTTGTTCTCTGTGGTGGCTAAAAATTGGGATGGTAGGGTTTTTCCCTCCCATCTTCCTTTCCTGGGAGATGAGGAATGGGGTGAAGAAGAGGACATGTGTGTGGGGGGGGGGGTGGCGGGGATGTTGGTATTTTATTCCCCTCCTCTCCTATCAGACTCTCCCAGAAAAGGAAACTTTCTCCATTCCGGACAACTCTGTCTACCAATCGGAAACCTGGAGTCAGATAGAGCTTTATGGTCTTGTTTTCCCCATACCCTCCCAGTTTGTAGGGAGTAGAGACTATAGATTAATGTGGGGTAGGGTGGGTTGAAGGTGGGAGAATGAGCAGACTAAGAAGGCTAGATTTAGGGTAGCTGAAGCAGCTGGTATATAAAATTTAAGTGCTAACAAGGTCCCACTTCCTAATTTCTTCTCTACTCACCTGCCATGGAGACTGAAATTCTGCCATTAACAAAATCTCACCCAGCTCAGGGGTTAAGATATGGAAGACTTCAAGTGAAATTAGCATGGGTTATCTTGGCAACCATTAGTCCCTTAGTTCTCATTAATGAGTCAGATCAGCTCCTCGCCCCTGGCACAAAATGAAGAATTAAGAGAATAAAGAGGGAAAAGGGCAAGGCTTGAAGCACTACTGGGGAGGGCAGTAAAATAAGAGAGGGGCAGAGAAAAGAGACTTAAACAATGCAGAAAAGTAGAAAGACAAAGAGAGGCCTAAGAGGAGAAAGAGAGTGTGTGCAAAGAGAAAAAGTGCACAAAGAAAAGACAGAAAGAGAATGCAGAGAGGCAGAGAGAGAGATAAGAAATAGAGACTGAAGAGGAGACAGAGAGGAGATACAGAGATGGAGACAAACAGATGGACACATAGACGGAAACACAGACAAACAAAGACAGAGAGATACTGAAGAAGAGAAAGAGAGAGACAGAGATCAACACACATGCACATACACAGAGACAGAGAAACAGAGATAGAGAGAAATGGAAAGAGACAGAGAAAGAGAGAGAGACAAAGAGAAAGACAGAGGCAAAGACAGACAGATGGAGACATACAGATAGAGACAGAGAAATATTGAAGGAAAGAGGAAAAAAGGCAGAGAGAAGTAGAGAGAGAAAGATAGACAAGGAGAGACAGAGATCACAGACAGACAGATGGAAAGACAGAGATACTGAAGGAGACAGAGCAGAGACAGCAATACTAAAGGAGACAGAGAGCAGAGACATACAAAAAGACAGAGACAGAGAGATACTAAAGGAAAGAGAGGAAAAAAGAAAAACAGAGAGAAAAACAGAGACTGAGACCAACACACACAGAGACAGAGCCAAACAGAAGACAGAGAGCTCTGAAGGAGACAGAAAAAGAGAGATAGAGTAGCAGAGACAGAGAAACAGACACAGACACACAAAGCAAGAGCAAGAGGAAGAATGTGTATGTGTGTGTGTGTGTGAGAGAGAGAGAGAGAGAGAAAGAGAGAGAGAGAGAGAGAGAGAGAGAGAGAGAGAGAGAGAGAGAGGGAAAAAGATTGAAGAGGAAAAAAATGGGAGAGACAGCAAAGAGGAAGCAAAAACAGAAAGACACATAGAGATGAAAGAAAGTTAAGAAAGACAGAAGATATAGATAAAGATAAAGGGAGCATCTAGAGAAACAGACAAAGAATGCAAAAAGAGGAAAGACAAACTGGGGGAATTAAGAAAAGGGAAACACAAGAAAAGGACAGAGATGTATGTGGAGATATCAAAACATACAGAGAGGATAAGCAGGGTAACCAAGAAAGCCCTGAAAGACTGCAAAGGGAAGAGAAAAGCTCAGAAAGACACAGATGATAGAAATAAAAAAAATCAAGGAAAAAAATAAGAAAGAGAAACCTAGATGGGAGTTTAGGGGCTGGGACATAAAGAGCTGTAGAGAATGAAGTGACACATAATGAGACATTGGTGAGAGGCAAAGAAGCAATAGGTTAAGAGAAATAAAGGGGAGGATTGGGGGCATCTTGGGATCTCCCAAGTCCTTTTCCTTTCCTCTCCCTCTGCTTCAGTCTTCACTCTTCCCATCCCTGGGCCTGACCTCACAGGCTATAGTCAAGAACACCATTTCTGGTCCTAAAAATTGGTAGGGACATCATTGTGGAATGGATGATAAGGACCTAGGATATCTGGGACTAGTGGGATGGAGGGGTAAAAGGGGTATGATTAGGGTGCCCCTCAGGTGACTCAGTTCCAGATGACTCAATGTCCTTCCTTCCCCACCTCATCATGGACCACTCATAACAAAGGAACTTGAAGTTCAGATAGTTGACATTCCTCTGGCAAGGCTGGGCAGTCAGGGTTTCCAGGGTCGGGGCAAAGGGGACATCAGTCCTTGACAATAGTTGGGAAGTACTAACTTCAAGCTGACTTCTTGTAATCCCAACAAAGAAGACTGAATAGCAGCCTTGGAAGTTGAGAGAATTTGGAGTTAATAACTTCAGACTTTCATAATCTAGTCTAATGAACTTGGAAATGAATAGAAAGCCACTAAATTCCTCACCTTTCTTTACCTTTGAATAAAAATTGGGATTTATTGGGGCTGAAAGGAGAATTTTAGAGTGATCAATTGGGCCATGAGTAGGATCAATACAAAGCTGGGGACCAAGGTGAGACTAGGCTAGGAATTGAAATGAGAATTTGGCTCCCTGAGACATTTACAGTTGGGGCTGGAATTGGAACAGAAAGAGGAGTTGGACCCTCCCAAGATCATTACATTCATCTACCTGTCACGAAACCCTGAGACTCCTTAATTTCACCTCTTCCTCTAATTCTCTGTTCTCAATTCACTATGTGGAAATCATCATCATCAAATATGATTAGGCATATCTTATGTTTCAGAAATGTGCTAGGTGCTGAGCAGATGGAAAGATGAATGAAACAGCTTTTGCTCTCAGGAAGCTTACAATTTATCTGAGAAGATGGGAAATATTCATTGGAAATGCATCACATTTCCATCAGCTCAGTTGCTTATATTTATATATACCTTTAAGACTTATCTAGTGTTTTTCTCACAATATTCCAATGAGGTAAGTAATAAACATATTATTATCTCCATTTTGCAGGTGAAGAAATGGGCTCAGAGAGATGTCGTTGACTTTTCACGACTCCATTGGGTTTTCTGAGCAAAGAAACTGGACTAGTTTGCCATTTTCTTTTCCAGCTCATTTTACAGATAAGGAAACTGAGGCAAACAGGGTTAAGTGACTTGCTTAGAATGATATGGCCAGTAAGTGCCTGAGGTCAGATTTGAACTCACAAAGATGAGTTTTCTTGATTTCAAGCCCAGTGTTCTAACCATCGTACCCTCTAGCTGCCCCTCAGAGAGAAGATGACGTTACAGAGTCACAGGCCAAAGCTTCTGACCCTAGCCTAGGCAGGACCCTCCTAAGGTTATCCCCAGGGCTCTCTGGAATCAGTGGTCTTTCCATTAAAGAGAATGTTGCCTTCAAAGAACGAGGTTGAATATGCTAAGGATCCAGTAAGTGACCCCTGAGTTCCTTGCAATCTTTAGCTGAGATACCACTTTTACATGAAACTTGTCCTGATCTCCCCAGACGTGAAAGCTCTTTCCCGACTCAGATCAGTATCAAGCATATAATTTGTGCCCTTGTAGAATGTAGCTCCTTGAGGGCTCCAAGGGACAGACGGCCCTTGAGAGACCTCACAGTAGGTATGCACATAGTAGGTTCTTTAAAAACATTTGGTTAATTGAAATGAATCACATAGCTATTAAGCTATTAAGAGCTTTCAGGAGGTCAGAGAGAGCAATCACTTCCAATGAGATAATCAGTAAAGGGCTTTATGGACCAATATTTGAGCTTAACTTCATTACAGAATATAGAGACTGTCTAAGAGGGATTTGAGGGAACAGCATAAGCAAAGGTAAGAATAAAAACCAGGAAACTGAGCTGGGCTGGCTAAAGTGGAGTGTTGCTACAAGAATTTAGTGGGAGATACAGTTTGGTCGTCAGGCACCAGCTGGCTGATGCAGTAGAACGCTAGAACTGGAGTTGGGAAGAGGCTTAGCTGTATGACCCTGGGCAAGTCACTTACCCCTGTTTGCCTCAGTTTTCTCATCTGTAAAATGAGCTGGAGAAGGAAATGGCAAATGACTGCAATATTTCTGCCAAGAAAACCTCAAATGGAGTCATGAAAAATCAAACACAACAACAAAATTTGGAACTGGATTTTGTAATGTTTTGAAAACTGGGTTAAGAAATTTAGTTTTTCTTTTGTAGGCAATAAGTAGACACCATGTTTTTGACTGTGTGCTGTAGGGGGAGGAGTGTGTGTGTGTATGTGGGGGGAGGGGGTTAAGATGGTCTAACTTCCATTCCAAGATAGATTGTCTAACCCATACTCTTATTGCAGCAATAGGTTCCACTCACTCCCGAGCCCCATGGCGATCAGAGCTGGGGTATCTCTTTTTCTTTCCTTGCCTCCCTCTGTCCACCCAAGGCCCAGCTCTCACATTTCCTGATGAGTAAACACTTTGGGCCAGAGACCCTCAAGCTCTTATTTCCTGAATTACAGAGACCAGCTGAGACCCGCCCCCTCTTGGTCACCACCCAATGCTTCCTGACCATCAAACAGCTCGCACTAACACTTCCTATCTCACTACTTGTGGGCCAGAGTCTGCTTTGTTCCTGGTTGGCCTCATGTTTATGATCTGGAACAGGGACCGGTTTATGGGAGGGGAAAGTATAAATAATAATAATAACCACTTATACATTATTATAAATAATTATAATAGCTAGCATTTATATACCACCCACTATGTGCTAGACACTGTTAAACACTTTACAAATATTATCTCTTTTGATCCCCACAACACCCCTGGGAGGGAATTGCTATTTTTATCTTCCCTTTACTTACAGTTGAGGAAATTGAGTCAAATGCAAGTTATCCACTGAGCTACCTAATTGCCTTTTTATAATGCTTTTAGGTTATTCACTTGATACTTTAACTTACTTGGGCTCTACAACAACTTTGTGTGATAGGTGCCAGAAATATCTCTATTCTACAAGTGAGGAAATCAAAGCTCATTTAAGTTAAGTGATATTTTTCCATAGTCACAGTTAGCAAATACTTCAGACAGGATTTGAAGTCAAGTTTTTTAGGCTTCAAATCTAATACTCTATCCCACACCACCCAGTTGTGCAGGAACTTGGGTTAACCAAAAACAATATGAGAATTCAAAAGAGTGTGTGTGTTTGTGTGTGTGTGACTTCACCCTAGGGGAAGGCAGAATGGGAGGGGCAAATTATTGATTATGAATTTGTAAGTCAAACTTCAAGGAAATCTGTGTCTATGTGAGGGGCAGACCTTGAAAGTTTAACTTTGTTAGGGGGTAGTAGAGAGGGAGAGTAGGAAAACACAGAGAGAAAGAAATGTGAGGAAGCTGGGGAGGAGATAAGGAGAAATAAAGAGATAGAATGAAAAAAATGAAGAAGGAAAGAGAGAGAAGTTGGAAGAGAGGCAGGAACAAAAGCAAGACAGATGTGGGAGAGGTACAGTCAAAAATAGAAAAGCAGAAGTAGGGAGAAAGATGAAAAAAAAAGTGGAGTCTTGGAAAGAGGGAGGGAAACACAGACAAGGGAAGAGAGATCTAGAAATACAGAAATAGGGGAGAAAGGAGAGATTGAAGCCCAGAGATACTCATGCCATTTCCCAGGGATCTCAGAGATACTATGGATGGGGGTTGGGGGAGCAGGTGGGATCAAACCAGACCTGAGCCCAGAACTTAATGTCCTGCCCCTCCCTTGGCCTGGTGACTTTTCTGGAGGGTGGCCCAAAGCTTGGGGGGATCAGGTTCCCTAGGGGCGCCTGACTCCCTCCCTCCCCATTTCCTTTCCCTCTGTCAGCGTCTACAACCCCAGCTCTGTTCCCGGATCAACTTGGGGGGTTGGGGTATCTTCAGGATAATGAGAAACAGCTTTTCCTGGGATTAGGACCAGTGGGACATAAAGGCAAGAAAGAAATGAGGGCTAGAGGAGCTCTAACAGAGCCAAAATGGAAAGGAAACCAGAAAGTTCTTCTTATTGTCTAATTGGTGTTGCTCCTGCTGTAAGCCAGGCTTCAACCCCATTGCTGCTCAGGTGAAATACATTTCCCTATCCAGAGGATTATTCTAACCTTCTCCTTTAGGCCTAAAAGGGACTATGAGGAAGTTAATGTAAAGGGGGAATCTAAAGGAGATGGTTCCAAAAGATGCATTGCAGGAAAATGGGAAAGAGGGCTGGGCAGTAGGCAATGTCTAATGGGGCAATGGCAACCCAAGTCTGGGGTGATTGGATGATGATGGAATCTAGCTAGGCTCTAGCTGGAGGGGGGACAGGGAATCTTGGCAGGGATCTCAGTTATTTCCAGATTTCTTGTTGGAGGTGGCAAGGAGAGAAGTGTCAGTTCTCCGACTGTAAAAATTCTCTTTCCCACGATGATCACATTCTTGTGGTAGTTTCCCCCTCTCCCTGTTACCCCTCCCTGTTTCTTTTTATCTTCTTACCCCTTCCCTATCCCCACTCTCCCCAACCCTCTCTTTTCCCCCCTCCCATTCTTTTTTTCTTCTGTTCTCCTTTTTCCCATTCTTTTGTCACCTCCCCCTCCAATTCTTCTTATCCTCTCATTTCTCCCTCTCCTCCTTCTCTTCCCTTCTCTCCCCCATTCTTCTCTTCCTCTCTTCTTTCTTCTCTTCCTGTTGACTTCTTTCTATTCCTCTTTTTCTCCTTCCCCATTTTCTCTCACATTTCTCTTTGTGAGAGTGAGTCCCTCCCCTTCTGCTTTCTCACTGCTCACCTCTCCTTTCTCTCTTCACCTTCCTTTCTTTCCTTCTGCACCTTTTTATCCTCTCCCTCTTTCTCCCTTCTTTCTGGGCCTCATTTTTGGCACACAAGAAAAGCCAGAGGGAACCAACTGATTTCTGAGAAGAAAAGGTTACTGATTGGAATAGGGAGCACTTCCCACTATTAGACCTGAAATTCATGCTGTGCAAATCAATATACAAATGACCCAACTCCTGACCTCAGCACTTGGGGAATTCTGGGACCCCAAAAGTAAATAGCTTTCTTCTATAAGGAGGATAAGAAACATCCAGAGGAAGATGGAAAAAAGGGGAAGGACAGACATTGAGTGAAGCAGAAATGGAGAATAGAGGCCTCTGATTATCTTGGCTTTGAGCCAGCTCTGAAAAGGGGCCCTGGTGCCAGAGTCTTGGACACTTGAACTTCTGGGTTCTATCTCTGAGTGCTCGGAAGTGAAAAGGGTTTGACGAGGGGGAGGGGCTGAACAAGGAGAAGGAGAGAGGCAGTTTCTTGGGACCAGACCCCTAACAAGATCAAAAGAGCTTGAAGGTTAAGAGACCTGTAGTGTGGAATATTGTGCCTGACTGGGTGGATATGTATTCTTTGGCTTTGAAAAACTGCCTTTTTTTTTTTTTTCCCCTCATATTTTTCTTGTAAGGAATGGCTCCCTGAGTCGGGAAAGAACGGAGAAATATATTTGGAAAGGAAAGGGGCGGGGTTATGTTCAGAAATGAAAGGATCGAAAAACAAAAGATACCAATAAAATTAAGTTTCAAAAAGATTTTTTTTTTTTTTTTATGAAGACAGTTTAGAGTCTAGTCTCTTTCTTTACCGATTGATTTTGGGTCTCTGAGGGATTAAGACAACAAAGGCAGTTAGTAAAAGCGTTCCGATTGGAACTCGGGTGTTTTTTTACGAGAAGAGGGAAAAAGCCTCAGGGGAGTAATCCACAAAATAAGTTTAAGGCCAAGGGAATCAGAAACCCCTAGTTCTTCTATGCTGTTCTCCACTCTTCCGAATATTCAGGAGGCTGTAGATTGAGACAATGAGGCTGTGTACAGGGTGAGACGGACGGAAGAGAGGCGCCTGGATACCCTTTCTCTTAAGGAAAGGAACTGGAGACACTCAGGGATCCCAGGAGACAAAGTTGCAGATTATAAGAAAGGATAGGAGGGGTGCCTGAACCCTTATCCCCATAATCCAAGGGAGGGGGAAGAGCACCGGGAGGGGAAGCTGGTCACCCCAGGCTGAGCTCTTGACCGGGCTGGAGAGCTCCGGGCCACACCTTTCCTCAGACCATCCCGCCCCAGGCTCTGGACCACACACGGTTCTCCCTTATCTCCTCCCCTTTTCCCCTCTCTCCCACGCAGCCCAGGGCTAGTAGCCTGGGAAGCAGATCAGCTGAGTACGGTCCTTGCAAGCCCCTCCCACTGTGTCCTGGACAAGCAACTTTACCAAATCCCTCCTACAAGCTTCCCAGTCCGCCTAAGGAGCCGGAATGGTGGGGGTGCGGTTTATACTGTTTCATTGTTTCAAAAGCTGAGTTTATGTCTTCCGAATCCGGTCTTGCTCTTCTTTCTACTCTACAATGTTTAGATCAGAATTGTGTTGGTAAATGTGTAATAGCCTGATCTCTGGGGGGAAATGTACACAACGACACACTTTTAAATTTAATCTGTATTATTAATATTCTCAAGTCTAGAAAATCAACAAAGCAAATAAAACAAGATCGGACGTAGTTTTTGCTGGTTTCCAAAGTGCAAATGTTCACAGTGAAAATTTAACAAAGTGCAAATGCTCACAGTGAAAATTTAACAATCTACTCTTCCGAGTCAGTTGGAGTGGACTCCGTCATACCTCTGCCTTAGCATGTTGTGACACCTGTAACTTTCACTTTTCTTGTCTCTTGGTATATGTCATGTTTCCCCCTCTTATGTGGATAGGAGAAAACATATGATTTTGAATTGTGAAGGAACTTAGGGGAACATATATGATTTTGAGTTGTAAAGGAGCTTAGATAAGAACCTATGATTTAGAAGCCATCAAGAATACGCTTCTCATTTTAAAGATGATAAAACTGAGGCTCAGAGGTGAAGAGATTTTTCCCACAGGGAGTAAGTATTGCTACTATCCAGTCCTGTCAAATTCTACATGGTCCCATAAACTTTATCCATGGAGTTTTCTTGGCAAAAAAAAAAAAAAAAGAAGTGATTTGCCATTTCCTTCTCCAGTGTGGGAAACTGAGGAAAATAAAGGTCACATTTACTTGTCCAAGGTCACACAGCTAGTAAGTATCTGAGTCCAAAATTAAAGTCAAATCTTCCTGACTGTAGGCTCTGATTGTACCACCAAGTATTAGAGGTCAGATTTGGAAACCCCGGTCTTCAACTCTCTCATTCCAAAATGATTTCTTTTGATCATGATGTCTCATTTCTGATTTAAATTTGTAGACTTCTACATCTAGACTACATCTCAGAGACTGGTTAGACACCTTTGACTAAGAAAATAGGTGACTTGTGGCTTCTTTGCTTTTCATTGTTTCTTTTTTCAATGCCCCGCCAAAGTGCTCTTTAACTCTAGAAAGTGTCCATTAGTGTAAGAGAAGAAGGATTTCCCTTCCTCCTCTAGGCCAAGAAAGCTTGAGTTTACCCTAATCCTTTCATTTTAGTGTTTGAAATTGAGGCTAAGAAGGGATATCTATGTCAAAGGCTCCTACATTGGGGGTCTGGCATAGTGAGGAGGTTAATAGATGGATGGAAATGGGTATGGCGAAGGAAATATCAAACCACTCCAATATCTTTGCCAAGAAAATTCCAAACGGGGTCACAAAGAGTCAAACACAACTAAAATGACTGAACAACAACAAAAATGTTGGAAAGCAGCCTGGTGATAAGAGCAATGGTTCTAGAGTTAGAAGACTGGAGGGTGGGAAGGGAGGGGGGAGAAGAATTTGAATGAGTGTTCAAATCCTGATTCTGACACTTATTAGCTGAATAACCTAGGAGAAATCACTCCTCATTTGTCTAATGAGAGTATTTGCATTTACTAAGTGCCTACTAAATTCCAGACACAGTGCTAAGTGTTGGGGAACAAAATAGTTCCTGTCCCCAAGAAACTTACACTCTCAAAGGAGAAGCTTGGTCTTTCACAAATTTTGTGAAGCAAGGATTTTGTAAACCTATACAAGTTGTAAATGACTATATTAGAAGATAAAGACAAAAAAGGGCAGCCTGAGTTTGAATTATGGGGGCTTAAAAATATCTCTTTTCTTTACACAAAGACATTAACTGAGACTGAATAGAACATATGAATCAGCAGGCTCTAACTCTACACACCATAAAACTAGAAAATGTTAAAAGTGAGAGGGCCTTTGTTAGAATACAGAAGACAGAATGTTAGAATTATAAGGGACTTTAGATTTGTATAATTCAATAAATCAAGTTTATTAAACATCTACTATGTGCCTATTTTAAGTGTTGGGATGCAAATACAATGAATGAAATAAGCCATGCTCCCAAGGAGCTTACAAAATAAATATGAAGATAATAAATAGAAAGTTATTAAATATGAGATGGTTGTTGTTGCATGTCCTTCATTCTTGCAGAGTACCAATGACATCACAAGGACTATATTTTGATTTGCATGTGAGATAGTTTGAGAGGAAAGCACTAGGAGTGTTGGGAGGGGGTGAAAAGGAAGAAAACAAGCATTTATTAATTACCTACTACGTGCCAGGCTTCATATAGAATGATTCTTGAGATAGGTCTTGAAGGAAGAGGGGGAGTCTAGAAGGAAAAGGTAGGGAGAAGTGCATTCCAGAAAGGGAGAATACCTACTGGGAAATGAGAGGTGGACCATCCCAAAGTGTGGGATGGGGAGTAAGGGTCTACAAAGCTGGAAAGATGCCTTTAAACTAGTTTATGGAATATTTTAAAAGCTGAAGAAACTGAGGACCAGGAAAGTCCTAAGTCTATATAGCTAAAGGTCACACTCCCTAGTTAATGGAGCACCTAGAATTTCTGTCTGGATTCTGTTCTGATCAGGATTTTGATCAATGGTTAGATGAAGGCAAATATATCTATCAATCTCTGATAAGAATAGCTAATGTGTGAGGGATAGAACTGGTATCCAAAAAGATGGGGTAGGCTAGAACAAACAGATTGAAGTTTCGATTTGAATAAATGTAAAGCCCTACACTTAGGTTAAAAAAAATCAATTTCTTAATTATAAGATGAAGGAGATGTAGGTAGAAGTCTTAAATGAAGGGCAGATAGGTGGTGCAGTGGATAGAGCACCAGCCCTGAAGTGAGGAGGACCTGAGTTCAAATCTGGCCTCAGACACTTAACATTTCTTAGCTGTGTGACCCTGAACCCCAGTTGCCTCCACACACACACACACACACACACACACACAAAAGAAATCTTAAATGATTACAAGGAGGAATGGAAATCAAAAGAGCTAACATATCTTAAGCTGTATTGACAGGAAAATTATATAAACTGATGCAAAGATGAGGAGAACCACAAAAAACAAAATATATAATGACTACAATGAAAGTGGAAAGAAAAGAATTAAGTCGAATGTCATATAATTATAATGAATAAGCTTATCTACAAAGAAGAGAGTGGAAAACACATTGCTAATCATCAGAACTATATTATTATTATTATTATTATTATTATTATTATTATTGGCTAGAGCAACTCATAAAAGGAAAGATAATAAGCACTTAGTAACCACCTACTATGTGAATAACAATGTCATAGATGTTTACACATATTATCTCCTATGATTCTTACAAAAACCATGATAGGTAGGTGCTATTATGATTCCTATCTTATGACTGAAAAACTGAGGCAGATATTAAGTGACTTGCCTAGGATCACACTTAGGAAGTGTCTGAAGCTGGATTTAAATTCAGGTCTCCTTGGCTTGAGGCCCACCATTCTATCATTTTGGCCACCTAGCTGCCTATATGAAGGCAAAGAAGGATTAGAATTAGCTTCTTCAGAGAAAGACATACTAAAGAACTCGAAGCTCCTTGAAATATTGAGATAAGTAATATGGAAGAAGACCCCAGAGGATATAACTAGCATTAATGAGTGGAAATTATAGGGAGGAAGATTTTTGCTCCATAGAAAGGAAAAATGCCCTAAAAATCACTAATGTCCAACAAATGCACCAATGAATGGGATACCTTCCTGCCCTAAATCTATGATCATTTCATTACATGATCCAGAGGAGAGAAACTGGATCGTATGGAAAACCAGCTTTGGAGTCAGGAAGACCTGGTTATTCAAGCCCTGCCTTTATGTGACAAAGGAAAAATCCCTTAATCTATTGTAAATTTAGGCACTGTCTCAGATATAAATGAATTTTGTATCAGGGAAAGGAGTTTCCTCACCAGGAGTTTTTTTCATGGAAGAAACCACAGGTCTAGACCATATAAAATCAGACAAAACAAATGTAAATAATCTGCCTAGAGAAATTAACCGTTTCTGGTCTTCATTTGTCAAGGACATTCTAGAATAATTTAGTATTTAGGCACATATTAAACCAAACCAGGGCTTTTTAAACTTTCCACTCATGTTCCCTTTTCACCCAAGAAATTTTTATGCAACCCTGGGCATATAGGTATATAAAATAGGTATACAAATCAAATATTTACTGAAAAGAAATAATAATTTCACAGTCTCCATATTCATTACGAAGCTTTGGACTAAATGATTCCTGAGATTCCTTCCAGCTATAAGATGGCTAAGCCAATACTTTGACTGATGACCAAGCCCAGTACAATTTCCACCAAATCAGGATGATGAGATGTTGAGATGTGGCTCAATCAGTTTAGGATTCCAGTTTTCAGAGGGGAGAAGAATGGAGTACACCTCTCCTAGGATCAGAAATTTGAAACTGGAAGGGAAGTCGTAGGCTAGCAAATCCAACCTCTGTTGGATCCTCTGTTCCCCTTTCAGCTCTGAGTATATGCTCTTATGATTGATCTGTTCTACACTTCTCATTTTAGAGAAGAGGAAACTGAGGCAGACAGAGATTAAGTGACTGCTCTGGGGTCATAGAGCTAGCAATGATATGTAAAGTAGGCTCTGAAGCACCTTCTGACTTCAAGGCTAATGATCTAGCCACCAAGCCAGATTTCTTCTTATATGGAGGACAATGTCCTAATCTGAGGGCTAATATATGGGAAGGGTCCTTTATTAGGCTCATTTTTTTTTGGATGAATGAACTAGTGGATAAAGGAATGAATAAATAATTGAGAAAGTTAGAAGACTGGGGCAAGTTTGACCAAAAAAAAAAAAAAAGAAATTAGTGTTAAGAAATGTTAATTAATTTCCTCATAATTTCAGGACTGAAACAAGTTGGGGATGAGGGGGATGATGATAAAGAGACTGAACTGATTTGGTTTGGGGAGGGGATATAATAGTGAGACTAAGACTGCAGTGAGACAGTTCTTATCTGGGAGTCAGGATCAGGGAAGAAGGCTTATGAGAGGCATATGAGAGATATAAATAGAATTTGAGACTTGACATCAGAGAGACAGGCTCAAGAACCTTTTCAGTCAGCTAATGTCAAAACTTTGGGCAAAATTGTCTTCTATGCAAAGACAGTGAGGAAAGCATTTTGTAAATTTTAAAATGTTGTAGACATTTGAGAGATTTTTACAGAGATGTATATGAGGTGGCATATGGTAACATACATACATACTTTGTGTGTGTGTGTATATATATGTACATATATATATACATGTGTATATTATATGTAGATAGGGGATGCAGTGGATAGAATGCTAGGCATAGAATCAGAGAGACCTGGATTCAAATTCTGTCACTTGACCCTCTAAGATTCATTTTCCTCATTTATAAAATGGAGATATTTCCTTCTTAGGTTTTTTTTTCTCTTTCTAGATCTGATTTTTCTTGTGCAGTGAGATAACTGTATAGATATGTATACATATATTGGATTTGACATATAATTTAACATATTTAACATGTATTAGACTACCTGTCATTTAGGGGTGGGGGTGGAGGGAAGGAGGGGAAAAATTTGGAACAAAAAAATTTTTGCAAAGGTCAATGTAGAAAAATCACTCATATGTTCTGTAAATAAAAAACTTTAATTAAAAAAATAAAAATAAAAATAAAATGGAGATAAGGGCAGGACCCTACCTCCCAGGGTTGTTGTGTAGATCAAATGAGATAATATCTTTTAAACACATTTCAAACCTTAAACTACTATATAAATGCTAGTTGTCATCATCATCATCATCATCATCATTACAGCTAGGTGGCTCAATGGACCTTTCTGAAGTCAAGAAAACTCATTTTCCTGAGTTCAAATATGACCTAAGGCATTTATTAGTAGTATGATCCTAGGCAAGGCACTTAACCCTGTTTGCCTCAGTTTCCTCATCTCCACAATGAGCTGCGGAAGGAAATAGCAAACCATTCTGATATCTTTGCCAAGAAAACCCCAAATGGGGTCATGTAGAGTTGGACATGACTGAAAAACAACACTCTGGGCAAGTCATTTAACTTTTGTCTACCAGTTTCCTCAGTTTTAAAATGGAGATGATATTGAGCTGCTGTGAGGATCAAATGTGATAATATTTATAAAAGTACTTAGCATAACTCCTGACACATGATAAGTGTTTAATAAATGTTTGTTCCTATTCCCCTCTCCTGAAAGTTAAATTTCTCTAGTTCCTTCAATCAGTTCTCATGTGCATCATCTCAAAGCTTTTGTCTTCCTATTTCTATGCATTATCTAGCTTATCAGTGTTCTTTCTGAAATGTGGAATCCAATAATAAAAATAATAGGATGTGGACTTAGTAGGGCAAAGAGTATTGTGAGATTTTCATCTTCCCAGATCTAGACACGATGCTTTTCTTACTTAAGTTCAAAGTCAAATCAATCTTTCCAGATGCCATATCACACTTATGCTTATTGAGCAAGCTACCCACTAAAACTGGAGATTTTTCCAGATGAACCACTGGTTAGTCAAGCCTGTGCCATCTTGTATTCAAACCCTAGTATGCAGAATTACATTTATTCTTATTTAGTGTAATGTTAGGAGTTTTGATCCAATGTTGCAGCCTCTAAAAGATATATTTGAATCATGCTATTAACTACTAATGTTCTTAGCTTTGTGTCTTTTGAAAATCTGATAAGGTTTCTCTCTATCTCTTTATTCAGGTCCTTGACAAATACTTTAAGTAGCATGGGGTATTCTACTAGGGACCTCCTTCCAAACCAATAAGTCATTAATGACACTTTGGTCCCTGCTTTTGAATGAACTCCAAATCCCTACAGCCCTTTCCAGCTTTAAAAACCATGATCCTATGAATTAAATATGGTAGGAATGCATGGGAATATTCCCAAATCTCTGTCTTGCATCCTTTTCTCTTTCTACATTTTCTCCCTTGATGATCTTACCCATCTTTTGACATTAAACATCACATCTGTATAGACTAGTCCTTATTCTAGAGCACCACCCTCAACTTCTTCCTAGAATTCCAATCCAGGATTTCCAGTTACCTGTCAGGTAGCTCTCTCCCTCAATATCCTACCAATCTAATCAAATGGCATTTATTATATACATACTATATAAAAGGCACATAGTAGGGAGTCACATGCCTACCCTACTGGACACTTCGTTGGAGATGTCCAACAGGGAGGTGGTGACACAGAGCTAGGGCTTATATTTAATCTTCAACATTTCTAAAATTGAATTTAATATTTTCCTACTTCTTGGCTGTGTGACCCTAAGCAAGCCAATTAATTTCTCTTTGCCTCTGTTTCCTCATCTGGAAAATGAGGAATAATAATAGCACCTGCCTCCCAGGCCTCTTGTGAGAATCAAATGAGACAGCTATAAAGTACTTAATACATTACCTGGCACATAGTAGGTATTAATAAATATTTGTTCCCTTAGTACATTACCTCACTTATAGTAGGTGTTAATAAATACTTGTTCCCTTCCCCCACTTTGTCCAAGACAACCCTACTTTGCTTGAGATTCTCTTAATTCCCTAATAAAACTTTCCTTAAAACCTGCCATGTTTCAGTCAACTATCATTCTTCACCCTGGCCAGAAGGGGTGGAACACTCCCAATATTCTGTGGTGGGGACTGGTGGCAAGTAGGACCTTCCCCAAAATACAGAGTGATAGAAATACCTCAGCAGATGTAGGTAGGGGAAGTATATTCCTCCCTTTCTGGGATCCTCTCTGGAGATTCTTTCCCCAATGGGTGGCAAATGAAGTTCCTCCAACTTCTAAATGTTGTGCTTAAAAAAGGGATCTGACTATACAGAACTCAAAAAATGAATTGAAGGACAATGTGGTAAGGGACCTTGGACTCAAAAGACCTAACTTTGCATATGAGCTCCAAGATTTACTAGCTTTGAAAATGTAAACAGGTTATTTTACTTTCTTTATCTGTAAAATTGGAGAAATAGTTATTTATATTACCTCATAGTGGTGTTTTGAGGATCAAGTTAGATGTTTACAACTGATAAAATATAAGCTATTATTTACAAACTGAGTTAGTCAACAAGCATTTATTAAGCACCTACTATGTGCCAGGCACTGCATTAAGAGCTAAG
>JAJPUD010005561.1:0-17188 GCA_023553655.1 Myrmecobius fasciatus
CCTGGAGAGACTTACATGAACTGATGCTGAGTGAAATGAGCAGAACCAGGAGATCATTATACACGGCAACAACAGTACTATATGACGATTAATTCTGATGGACATGGCTCTCTTCAACAATGAAATGTTTCAAACCACCTCCAATTGTTCACTGAAGAAAGCCATATACACCCAGAGAGAGGGATGCAAAATGTGGACCACAACATAACATTCTCATACTCCTTGATTGATGTTTGCTTACATTGTGTTTCCTTTATCTGATATATCGTTTGTGTAGATAAGATTTTTCTTGCACAACAATGATAAGTTTGGAAATATGTATACATATATTTGATTTGCCAATATTTTAACATAATTAACATGTAGTGGATATCCTGCCATCTAGGGGAGGGGTGGGGAGTTGGGGGGAAAAATTTGTAACGGAAAGCTATGTAAGGGTTATTGTTGAAGAATTACCCACACATATGTTATGCAAATAAAATAAAATTAAAAAAAAACAAACAATACTCATCTCAAAGGAAATTATAACTATTTCTGGAATGACAATATAAATGATAAATATTTTATTAAATAAAAACAATTTTAAAACATTTCTGTGCAGTCATTGTAATATCGCAGTCAATTCAAAGTAGATCTCCTAATGTAAAGGGCCACTACATAAAAATAATACTTCCAACACTGACAACAATCCCCTGACAGTCACATTTAGTAATTAACTATAAGGTCATAAGGCTCTTGTTTGAGATCCAAGTAGATACTTAAGACATACTGCTTACCACTGCCTGTAGTGTTGTTTGGCTGACCAGCCAAAATCCCCCCTTCCTTAAGACTCTCGACAGTATGTTGATACCAAATTCTTTCCCCTTTGTAAACCTTTATTGAGGGGATTAGGACTCATGATCCATCTTTTCCCCTGAGAGATGATGCCTAGTCTCTCTGGGTAAATTCCTGCTTGTAACCCCAGATCCTTTACCTTCTGGAATATAGTATTCCAGACCCTCTGATCCTTTATTTTAGAAACTGCCAGATTCTGGGTTATCCTGACAGTTACTTCTTGATGTTTGAATTGTTTTTTGTCTATCAGCTTTTCCCTGAGATTGTAGTTCTGAAGTTTTGCAACAATGTTCCTTGAGATTTTCTTTGTGGGATCTCTTTCCGAAGGTGATCGATGGATTCTTTCAATGACTATTTCCTCCTCTATTTCTAGATTATTGGGGCAGTTTTCCTTGATGATCTCTTGCAGAATGCTATCCAGACTTTTTTTTTTTTTGGTCATGACCTTCAAATAGACCAATAATTTTTTTAAATTTATTTTACTAAAAAAATATAATAGAAAAAAGAAAAAGAAAAACAAGACAAGACACTTTCACATGCCCAATTGAACATTAGGGAGGATTCAAAATATATAACGATGAATTACCAGTTCAAGAAAGGATATATAATAGTAGGATAAATTATATTCATTAGTATCCTTTTTTTATTTTGCTTCTTTGTGGGTTATTCTTTTGTTATCTGCTGCCTACTTTTATTACTTTATTCTTTATTTTCCTTTTCATACCCTTACTTCCCCCAAGCAAGCTATGATTAAGCAGAGATATGTCATATACATATATATAGCTATATAATACACATGTATACACACATACACATATTCACACCCAACCACAGACCCACTCACACATATTCACATCTAAACAGACATATACACAGAGCAGTATGCATATATATCTACATATATGCAGATACATATATATACACACATATACATACACATATATTCATCCACATGCAAACATACATATAAAGCAACATCAATATAGCTAACATATAATGTAGATTTCTCTCTTAATTGAATGTTTAAGTTTGACATATCTTTTTTCATATCCCTGCTAACTCTTCTGGTATGATTCTACTCCTTAACTTTTTTTGCTGTTACTTAATCTCCCACATGGATCCCTCTCTTGTCTTTTCACCCCATTCTTTGCTTCTCCTTCCATCCAACCTTCCTCCCCTTATTTCTTTATAAATTTTGGAAAGTGCTATAGCCTTCATGGTATATATGCCTAGTAAGGCAAGTGAGTAGGTTTTCAGAACTATGAGTCCTCTTCTCCTCTCTTTGTCTTATTTTCCTCCACACCTCATTTGCTTAGCATAATTACTATTTTAACCCTTTTTCTAGGTTGTGTTACTTTTTTTGGAGTCTGCCCCAGTCTTTCTTTTGAGCTACTCAATTGCTGATGTATATCTTAAACATGTTGCATATAGAAAAATGAATTTTAAATTGTCTCTTCTAGATCTATTTTTTTCAGTTCATTTGTTTTTCTTATGAAGTATTTTATATTTTCTTCTATTTTTTTCATTCTTTTTAGTTTATTTGATATATCATAGAGACATTGACCTATATTTGTTCCATTCTAGTTTTCAATGTGTGATTTTCTTCAATAACTTTTGTATCTCTTTTTCATTTTGGTTAATTCTTCTTTTGAATGGGTTGTTTTCTTTAGTGGATTTTCTTTTGCAGTTGGCCAGTTGTATTTTTTTAAGGAATTGCCTTTCTTTTCAAGTTATTGACTCTCTCTTGCATACCCCTCATTTCTTTTCTAATTTTTTTCTTCTACCTCTCTTACTTTCTTTTAAAAGTCTTTTTATGAGTATTTCCAAGAAGTTTCTTTGGACTTGAGACCAATTCATATAATTTTTTGAAATTTCCTCTGTGGACATTTTGTCCTTGTCTTAGTTGGTGTTTTAGTCTTCCCTGTCACCATACCAAGTTTCTGTGATCAAAGTGTTTCCTATTTCTTGCTCACTTTTTTTTCTTTTGATATTCCCTCTTTTTTTAACTTTACAGTTGAGCTCTGCTTCTGGGGTGAAGCTTTCTGTGTAGCTCCGAGCCTTTGCTTTGAGCACAGGAGCTCCTTGTGAAGATAAAGCTATCCTGGCTTTATCTACTTTTTCCAGGAAACAGCCTAATTTTCCAGAATTTGCCTTCTGAGCTGGGGACTAGGGACTGCCCTACTGGTTTGCTATGCTACTGAGCCAGAGCTGAGAGTCTCAATTATTGTTTTGCTATGATGAAGACCCTTTCACTGGCTTTCCCAGAGTCTATCTGAACTGGGCTGAACACCTTTTTCAGCCCAGTGAGACTGACATTTCTTGAAGTTTTTCAAGTCTACTTAGAGCTGGAAAGTGATTCATTCTGTCTGTTAAAAGGCTTAGTTTCATGTGGTTTTTGAAGGAAACTGGGAGAGCTCTAGCAATTTCTTGGCTTCACTCCCCTATCTTGTCTCCATCCCTCTTTAATTTGTTTTTCTATTAAATGAGTGCCTGAGAAAAGGCAGTAATGCTGGGTGAATCCATAAGGAATAGGAATTCTATAAGATCTTTGATGATGCCATATCTTGATAAAATCAGCTGCAGTGACAATGGCCATCTTACCCTGAGATGGGGGAAGAGAGCCGACATAATAATCTTGCCAGTTAGGGATAGATAAAAAATAACACCAGATCATTCATACCATGCTAATATTTCAAAGATAAGTTTTCTAACTAACATAAGAAGCATCATTGAACACATAGCTGCCTCATCCATAGGTAAGAAGATTATGTGGCCTCATCCCAATGCAGCATAATTATTCCCATGTCCAGGTTAATAGCTTCAGCTTAGGTTCAGGTTGATTTTTAAGTTTAGCCTGATTATTCAGCTTTTAAGAAGATATATGGTGTCTCTAATCTCTTTTCCTTGATACTTCTCTCTAAGGTTTTGTAATACTTTTCTCTGTTGGCTCTTCTGTTTGTTAGATCTTCAATTAGGTTTATTGCACTATTTCTTCAGGAGATTTGCTGTGCATTGAAATCTTCCATGTATTCCGCACGGAAGAGTATACAACGCAGTTGAAATGTATTTAACATTGAGGATCTATTTACTATGAGTATCTTATCTAAGTTCTGTTTGGATCTCTTTTCTCTTCTAAACTATTTCCCTTTGTGAACTCACAAACTACCGTGAATTCACTTATAATATCTATCCATATTCTCAGAACTATTTGCCCAACATAACTTTTCTTCTGATTTTCAGGCTCAAATCTTTGACTTCCTTTAGGAACCTCTTGTATAAGATGTTTTATATATAGTTCAAATTCAACAAGTACACAACTGAAGTCATCTTTTCATCCAAACCCTTCACCCTTCCTAATTCCTCTGTTATTGTCAAGGGTTTCACCATCCTCTCTATTACCTATTCTCTCATACATGCCGCCTCCTCAGTGGGAGCACTGTTACTGTTTCTGCCACTACCTGATACAACTCCTCACCAACTCATGTAAAGAATATTAGAATAATCTTCTGGATGATTTCTCTGTCTCACGTTAATTCCCATCCACTCCATCCCCAATTCTGCTGTCAACATGGTCTTCCTGAAGTGTGGGTCTAACCAGTGCCACACCTCTGCTCAAAAAATTCCAATGACTCCCTCTTATTTGTGATAAAATATAAATTGTAGTTGTATTTTAAATCCCTTTATAATATTTTGATTTGATGCTACAAAAGATGCTATTAGGGATAATAATAGCATTTACTTCCAGAGCTGTTATAGGAATGAAATGTGATAAAATTTATAAAATGCATCACACACCTTAAAGTATTATATACTTGATATACATTATTGTTATTGTTGATGTTGATGAATTGCCTCCTCCTACCAGTCTCTCTGGTCCCAAATTATATACTATCTGTTGTTGGTCCAGTGTTTGTAATAACATAGTGAATGCAGGAGAGAGAAAGAGAGCAAAAAAGCATCATTTTCTGCTTTCTTCTCTCCTCCCCGCCGCATTCCTCTAGAGTAATTCTATCTCTGCCTATCACTAAGACTTTTTCAACTATAACCCAGTAATTTTAAAACTAAATTTCCCACACTGTACTGGATCAGTACTGAAATAAGTATAGCTAGTTTGTTTGATCAGCTACTTGGTTCAAAGAAAGCAGCTTCCACCTCATTAAGAGATCACAAAGAGTAAACCATATTTTATGTATTTAAAACTTTATTGTATATCATTTCATTTTGTGATTACATCACCTGAACTAAAAGGAAAGGAAGATTTTCTCTTTTACTTTGCCCTTCTATAATGTTTCCTATACATCTTTTCTCCAGAATAAGCTTCACTAGTTCCTTTATCTCATCCTTATTTAAAGTGAACTTTAGACCTTTCATTGTTCTACTTGTCCTTCTGTAGCCAACCTCCAGCTTATTAGTGTCTTTATTAAAGTGCAATAGAGAAAAATAAATGGAATCTTCTACTAACTACAGTCTAGTGCGACTGATGTAGATTGGGGGGGGGAGTAGAATATGCTATTTAAAAGAGAGATAGAAAAAGTAGTAGTGATCACAACCAGAATGATTTCATCATGAACAGATAGTGCCAGATTAATTTTGCTCCTTCTCTTTTCAGGGTTATTGATCCAAGAGATTACAATATTGATATAGTTTACCTGGTTTTAATGAAGATTTTGATGAATAATCTTAGGCTATACTTATGAGAAAATAGAGTCTTTTGTCATTCAATCGCTTTTTAGTCATGTCTGACTATTATACCATTTGGGGTTTTCTTGGCAAAAATACTAGAGTGGTTTTCTATTTCCTTCTCCAACTCATTTTACAGATTAGGAAACAAAGGCAGATGGGGTTAAGTGACTTGTCTGGGACTACGCAGCTAATAAGTATCTGAGGCTGAATTTGTAGTCAGGGAGATGAGTTTTCTTTTATCTCGTATGCCACCTATCTGCTTATATAGTTGAGTGGCCAGGTCCCAAAAGTAGTCATCTAAACTTCAGTAATAGTATAAAATGAAGTTTCTAGTCAAGTACACAGTGCTATGCCTAGTGATGTAAGAGTTAGTATTTTTTAAACCTATTATATGCATAAAGCTTTAAGCAACAGTAGCAGCAAACTTGCAGATGACACAAAATTATAAATAGCATGGAGCAGACAGCAATAACTAACTTATTTGGTCAAAAATCAGGCTCAAAAAAATCTTTAAAGAGAAAACATTTAAAGAGTAAACTCTAATAAAGGTAAATTTAATAGAGCTAAATGTGCATGTCTTATTCTTGGGTTTAAAAGCATCAACTTTAAAACTAAAAGATGGGTAAATAGATGGAAAAAGATATGTTAGAAAATGTCTGGAGCCTTTACTCATTGAGTGCTAAATGGGGCAATTGATGGAGTTTGAGAATGCATTGAGAAGGTATAGTTTCCATGAATAAAGAGCTGATATTCTCACAGTATCCTCTTCTGGCCTGACAATATTGTGTTTCTGGAAATCACAATTTAAAGAGTACTTTGATAAAATAGAATCTAGAAATGGACAACAAAGATGGTAAAGAATCTTGAATTCATGCCATAATAGATTAAGTTAAAAGAACTTGGAATGTTTAGAAAAGACAGGTGTCAAAGAGAAGAGTCATATTAGAATGGGAATTAGACTTGTTCTGTTTACAAGTATAAAAACTGAGTAAACATTGAAAAGAAATAAATTTAGATATGACATAATGGAAGACATTCTAATAATTAGAGCTTTCTGAGAATGGAATGAACTCTCATGGGAGAAGATGGGTTTCCTGTCAATGAAGAAGTGATGGAATACTTTTCAAGTAGTGTATTGAATTTAAAGATGCTGTTGTGGATATGATTTGGCTGATGGCTGTTTTTTCCCAATTCTGAAATTCTTAAATTTTAATTATGAGATTTCAGTAATTCAGATTAGAGGAATTATCCTTAATAAGGAGAAGAAATATTTCTGTGAAGGAGGAAAGAGTGGATGATGCTGCTGAAAAGATCTAAGGAAGCTATAGAATCTTGACTAAAGTGAATAGCTCTATTATCTGCTATAAATATGGACAATGAGGATGTTAAGAGAGATGTAAGAATTTATATTGCAACATGAAATAGCAACAAGGACTGAGCTAAAGCTAGGTAACACAAACTTGGGAATTGTAGAGAGTGAAAAAGATATGGGAGAGATACTAGATGAGCAGATTGAGAAACATTAACATGACAAAGAGATCACAGCTTCTGGGTAATGCTAGTAATTTTGAGCATGGTTAAAACATGAACAAAAATGTTCTCTATTGCTTAAGCCAATATGCTGTTCTCTAAATATCTGATTTTTAAAAAAAAATGCCTGTTTTGTGAATAATCTTTAAAAGAAAGGAATTCAAAGAAACCTCAAATATCAGATTTTGAGATAGATGGGGGGGAAGAGAAATAGGTGTACATTAACAAGTATGTACAGCAGTAGTGATGGCTACTAAAAGTCTTTGTTTCACAAATAGCAGGAGTTTTATATCTCCCTTCAAAGACTCAATTTATGAAGGAATTTTACATTTGTTGTTCAATGAGTACACTGTGTTAGTAATTATGTATCATGCTGTGCTTTGGGCTGTGAAAGATAATTTATAAATGTAAAAATTGGGCAAATACCATATGTATCAGTTGCAAAACCATATTGGCTTTGGGATCAGGTCTCAAACTTTAAGGAGAAATATGCTTTAAAAATGTAATGAGGTTATTTCTGTCATTATTATGAAATAAAACTACACAAGTTATTATCATTAAAATCAGTAATGAAACCAAGCTAATTGGTGTTCAGGCTCTAAGAATGTAAACATACTCATACAGTTTTAATATGGTACCATAAATTATCATCATCTTTGTCATAATCATCATTTCTAACAATAGCAGTAAGCCTATTCTTATGGTTCTTAACTCCATCAATAGGTTACTAATGTACCTTTTTTTCCCCTCAGCCGCTCCAGTAGATCTCAACATCAAAGACTAAATGGCTTAAAAAGTGTAATTCCTGAAATGTAGATACTGACCTTCAAGTAAGTTTTGTAGGTGATGTTTATTGATATAACCCATAGAATAAAACTCACCCAGGCTGTATTAAAGATTAATCATTTATTGACTAGTCTTTTGAATTAAATACTATTGCCAGTTACAAATATAATAAATATTTATGTCAGTGCCAAAGATATATAATTTTATCAGTATAATCATAACTTCTATCAAGAAATGTCGGAATTCCTCTATAAGTTAATAAATGGCTTTTGAAAGTTATGGAAAGGAATTTTTATCACCCTGTAGATAATTTGATATTGAATCTCTCCAAATTTAGCTAGTTTGGTACTTAGATGGCAAACTATGATCTTTCTCTGGGCTCATATAAAACATCCTTTTTATTTTATTTTTTGCTTTTTGCTGAGGCAATTGAGGTTAAGTGACTTGCCCAGGGCTACACAGCTAGGGAATGTTAAGTGTCTGAGGCCAGATTTGAACTCTGGTCCTCCTAACTTCAGGTCTGGTACTCTATCCACTGCGCCACCTAGCTGCCCCTAAAACATACATTTTAAAGAAGTGTTTATTAAGTTCTTAGTACTAAGTAGTGCAATGAATAGAGTGCCTACTCTAGAGTCAGGAGGACCTGAGTTTAGATCTGGCCTCAGACACTTACTTAGCTGGGTGACCCTGAACAAGTTACTTAATTATGTTTTCATTTGTAAAATAAACTGGAAAAAGAAATGACAAACCATTCCAGTAACTTTGCCAAGGAAACCCAAATGGGGTCACAAAGTCAAATAGGACTGATCAACCAAACCAAACAAAAACAGACAAAAACACCATAACCATTTCTAATCATATGAAAAAATTCTGTAAATCTATATTCATGAGAGATTTAATTAAGATTTAAATTAGAGATTAATTATATCTTTAAAAATACAAATTAAGACAACTCTGAGGTATCACCACACACCTCTCAGACTAGCTAAGATGATATGAAAAGATAATGATAAATGTTATAAGGACTGGGACACAAATACATTGATGGTAGAGTTATGAAATGATCTAACCATTCTGGAGAGCTATTTGTTTTCCAAAAGGGTATAAAAATTTGCATATATTTTGATCTAGTAGTATGTCTACTGGACCTGTATCCCAGAAAGATCATTAAAAAGAGAAAGGGACCCAATGTGCAAAAATGTTTGTAGCAGCTTTTTGTAGTGGCAAGGAACTGGAAATTGAGTGGATGCCCATCAGTTGGGGAATGGCTGAATAAGTTATGGTATATGAATGTAATGGAATATTATTTTCTGTGAGAAACGTTCAGCACGATAATTTGAGAGGTCTGGAGAGACTTACATATACGATTACCAAGTGAAATGAGGAGAACCAAGAGAACATTGTACACTGCAACAACAAGATTATGTGATGATTAATTGTCATGGACTTGGCTCTTTTCAATAATGAAGTGATTCAGGTCAATTCCAATAGACTTGTGATGGAGAGAGCCATTTGCATCCAGAGAGGACAATGGGACTGAATTTAAATCACAACATAGTATTTTCACCTTTTTAAATTGTTTGCTTGCTTGTTTATTTTTCTTTCTTGTTTTTCCCCCTCTGATCCGATTTTTCTTGTGCAGCATGATAAATGTGAAAATATGCTTAAAAGAATTCCATATGTTTAGCCTATATTGGCTTACTTGGTATGTAGGGAAGGGAGGCAGGAGAAAAATCTGGAACACAAGGATTTGCAAGGGTGAATGTTGAAAACTATCTTTGCAAATATTTTGAAAAATAAAAACCATTATAATTTTAAAAACCCTGCAAGCTACTAGGCTAATTGTTGGGAATACAAAGAAAAAAAATCATAGTTCCTTTCCATATTCTAATGAACTCATATTCTAATGAGGGACACAAAATTTTAACAACTCTTTCCTCCCTTTTTTTCCTCTTTCCCTCCTTTTTTCCTCTTTCCCTTCCTCTTTCTTTCCTTCCTTCCTCTCTCCCTCCATTATTTCCTTCTTTTCTTCTTTCCTAAGATTATATATATTTATGTATATAGCATAAGTGGAAAGTATTGAATAAGGGAACTCAAAAAGACATCTTACAAAAGGTGGGATATGACCTAAAAATTGAAAGAAGCTAGAGAAGTCAAAAGGCAGAAGACAGAAAGAAGGAGGGAGCATATTCCAAACATGGCAGACAAGTTCAAAGGTACTGCATACTCACTCCGGAGATGGAGTAACATGTAAGGATCAACAAGACAGCTTGACTGAACCATAGAATATATGGAAGGAAGCAAAATAAGAAGACTAGAAGTATATAAAAAAATCAGGTTTTCAAAGGCTACAAACATCAAATTGAGCATTTTATACTTAATCCTAAAAAGAATAAGGAAGTTCCTAAAATAGAAGAAGAGTAATATACCTGTACTTTAAGACAATTAGTTTAGCGGCTGAGCAGAAGATGGACTGCTTAGGAGAATAGGAGAAAGGAGAAAACATAGAAGACTGTTGCTTAGTCCAAACACAAAGCTATGAGAGACAAAAGGGTGGTGGCTGTTTGAATAGAGGCTATCTGAGAAGTAGAAACTGGATTTGGCTAGAGATAGGATAGGTAGAATAAATAGAAAAGCTTAGGAGACTTAAAGGACTTGGATGTAAAGACATTGAGTTCTTTTTTTAGATACAATTTTAAATGAATATATGTCTATTGATGGACTGGAGCTTAAAAGAGAGATTATTTAGATTAGTGAATTTAAAAGTGCATATTTCAAGTATGGCTCAGGATAGGGCTTCATCCTTGATTTGTCTGGGCCTTCTGCATAGCCCAGGTCCAATGTGTCTGGAAAATATAGCAACTTAAGAAGACAAGTTAAGTTCATTTCAGGTAATATTCTCAATTTCCAATTCTTTATCACTGCAAAAAGTACTGTTATAAATATTTTTGAATATATAGGTCCTTTTCCTTTTTTAAAAAATCTCTTTGGAAAACAGACCTGATATAGTGCTATTACTGGGTCAAAGGATATCAACTTTTCATGGCCTTTGAATATAGTTCTAGATTGTTCTCTAGAATGATTGTAATGGTTCTTAACTCCATCAATAGGTTATTAATGTACCTTTTTTGTCCTCAGATGCTTCAGAATTTTTCATTTCTGATGGGTATGAGATAGTACCCTATAGTTCTTTTAATTTATCTTTCTTTAATCAGTAGTGATTCAGAGCATTTTTTCCCATGTGATTATAGATAGCTTTGATTTCTTCTTCTGAATGCTGCCCATTGACTATTCACTATTAGTAAATTGACTATCAATTGGGGAATGGTTATGTTTTTACAAATTTCACTCAATTCCCCATATAGTTGACAAATGAGGTCTTTAGCAGAGAGACTTGTCAAATTTTTTGATATTACTTCACCTTTTATCAAAATGTACTTTCCTCAAGTGCTCATTTGTAGGCTGAGTGAATATAATAAAAATGACAATACTAGCCAAACTAATTTACTTATTTAGTGCCATACCAATCAAACTCCCAAGAAATTATTTTACAGATCTAGAAAAAATAGTAGCAAAGTTCAGTTGGAAGAACAAAAGGTCAAGAATTTCAAGGGAATTAATGGAAAAAAAGGCCAATGAAGGTGGCCTTGCTGTACCAGATGTAAAACTATATTATAAAGCAGCAGTCATCAAAATCATTTGGTACTGGCTAAGAAATAGAGTAGTCGATCAGTGGCAAAGGATAGGATCACAGGACAAACTAGGTAATAACTATAGCAATTTAGTGTTTGATAAATCCAAAGACCCAAGATTTTGGAATAAGTACTCACTATTTGACAAAAACTGCTGGGAAAATTGGAAGCTAGTGTGGAAGAAATTAGGGCTTGATCCACACTTAACATCACATACCAAGATAAGATCTAAATGGGTTCATGATTTAGATATAAAGAGTGATATTATAAGCACATTAGAGGAACATAAGATAGTTTACCTCTCAGACCTGTGGAGATGGAATAAATTTATGTCCAAAGAAGAACTGGAACACTTAATTGAACACCAGGTAGATAATTTTGATTATATAAAGTTAAAAAGTTTTTGTACAAACAAAATGAATGTACACAAGATTAGGAAGGAAGCAATAAATTGGGAAATCATCTTTACATTTAAGGGTTCTGATAAAGGCTTCATTTCTAAAATATATAGACAACTGTCTCATATTTATAAGAATTCAAGCCACTTTTCAATCGATAAATGGTCAAAGGATATGAACAGACAATTTTCAGATGATGAAATTAAAACCATTTCTAGTCATATGAAAAGGTGCTCCAAATCACTATTAATCAGAGAAATGCAAATTAACACAACTCTGAGGTACCACTACACACCTGTCAGATTGGCTAAAATGACAGGAAAAGATAGTGACGAATGTTGGAGGGGATATGGGAAAACTGGGACACTAATACATTGTTGGTGGAACTGTGAATGGATCCAACAATTCTGGAAAGCAATTTGGAACTATGCTCAAAAAGTTATCGAACTGTGCATATCCTTTGACCCAGCAGTGTTTCTATTGGGCTTATATCCCAAAGAGATCTTAAAGGAAGGAAAAGGCCCCACATGTGCAAGAATGTTGGTGGCAGCCCTTTTTGTAGTGGCTAGAAACTGGAAACTGAATGGATGCCCATCAATTGGAGAATGGCTGAATAAATTATGGTACATGAATGTTATGGAATATTATTGCTCTGTAAGAAACGACCAACAGGAGGATTTCAGAGAGGCCTGGAGAGACTTGCATGAACTGATGCTGAGTGAAATGAGCAGAACCAGGATATCATTGTACACGGCAACAAGAAGACTATATGATGATCAATTCTGATGGACATGGCTCTCTTCAACAATGAAATGTTTCAAACCAGTTCCAATTGTTCAGTGAAGAAAGCCATATACACCCAGAGAGAGGGATGTGAATGTGGACCACAAATAACATACATAACATGTTCATGTTCTCTATTAATCTTTGCTTGCATTATGTTTCCCTTCTCAGATTTTTTTTTCTTGTAGATCTGACTTTTCTTGCATAGCAAGATAAGTGTGGAAATATGTATACATATATTCGATTTGTCAAGTATTTTAATATAATTAACATGTAGTGGACTTCCTGCCATCTAGGGGAGGGGTGGAGACTAGGAGGAAAAAATTTGTAGAGGAAAGCTTTATAAGCATCAATGTTGAAGAATTACCCATACATATGTTTTTCAAATAAAAAGCTTTAATTAAAAAAATGTACTTTATTATATCTTTTAACTAGGCCTAGCTTTGCCTTTACTTTGTCTGAACTCATGATTATTACCCCGATTTTTTTTTTGCTTTATCTGAAACTTAAAAAATTCTATTTTTTCTTTTATTTTAACTCTTTCTATCTTTCTGTTTCAAATGTTATCTCTTGTAAATAATTTATTGTTGGATTCTTTTGTATTCTAATCCATTCTGCTCTCTACTTCTGTTTTATGGGTGAGTAGGTCTCATTCACAATTATAATTATTAACTGTCTATTCTCTCTATCTTCATTAACTTCTATTTATCCTCCTTTTTTCTCTCTTCCCCCCTCCTTTTCCCTCTCCCTTTTCTTCTCCTGTCTCTCTCCTTCCCCCCCTCTCTCTCCTGTTTTTCATACACACACATATAACCACAGACACATCTTTTGTTTTCTCTGACATTTCAAATTTGATTTAAGTTGTTTTAAAGTTGTTTGGAAGGCAATAGTATAAGAATTCAGCTGAGTTGCTGCCTAAACTCTGGCATTTGAACTTAATTTTAAAATGTACTATTTTTTCATTTTATTTAATTTTTATTTATTTAAAAATATTTCCCATTTACATTTGAACTGATTTGGGCAACAACTGGGAATGTTATGGGTCAAATGTATCCTGAAGGTCTTATGCTTAATACATGTGCTTCAATAATTTGATTGATCTAACACCAAATGAGTAAATTAACTTAGATAGAACTATCATTTTTCTTCTATTAATTGAACCCAACCATGAGCAATTACTATCTCCTCAATTATTTGGGACTGTCTTTAGAGTGTTTTATCCAAGTATTCCTTAGAAAATAAATTTCTAAGTATTTTATATATGCTGTAGTTATTTTTAATGTAATTTCTCTATCTTTTGTTTCTCAGTTGTGGATTGTTTTTAAAAGTAACAGATAAGGAGCAGTTAGGTGGTGCAGTGGATAGAGCACCAGCCCTGAAGTCAGGAGGACCTGAGTTCATATGTGACCTCAGACACTTAACACTTCCTAGCCATGTGACCCTGGGCAAGTCACTTAAGCCCAATTGCCTCAGGGGGAAAAAAGTAATAAATAAGTTTTCATTTGAAATGGGGAGCCACTAGTAGGAAAGTGGCATGGTCAGATGTGCAGTTAAAAAAAAAAAAATTGGCAAACTGGGAGAAAGGAAGAGATTTTAAATATATAGACCAATTAGAATGTTTTAGGTTATCATCATCTCTCACCTTAACCCTGACAAAAGGTGATAATAGCCTAAAGTAGGGAACTGATTGATGAGAAGGCAAAAAGGATATAATGTAAATGATGTAGAAACTGCAAACCTTGGCAACTAATTAGATATATGAAGTAAGTGTGAGTGAAGAGTTCAGAGAGTCACTGAGATTGTGCACCTAGATGCCTGAAAGGAAAATGACACCCTTAACAGAAACAGGGAAGTTCTGGAGATGGGTAGATTTAGTAACAAAGAAAATTAATTCCATTTTAGGCATTTATAGTCAGAGGTACTTATGCAATGTCCATCTTTAAGTGTCCATTATAGAAAACCTGTACTAAAAGGTTTTCAACCCATAGTGAAAGAATTTTGCTTTTACTTCACCTCATCCTTTCTCCCCATTAAGGGATTAATTATTTGATAAGTGCAAATAAAGAATGATTATGAGAATAATCTTATGGAGGATAGTAGTGGTAATTTATTTTTAAACATTTGGAGAAGGACATGGCAGGTAAGTTAAAGAATTTTTATGATAATTATTAGAATTTAAGAATTTAGGGTTTGAGGAAAACATAACTTTGTTGGGACTACACATAGAAATATTTCATTTAATTCTAACATTGATGTAAAAAGGCTCAAAATATTTTTTCTAAGATAAAATGGAAAATTTTCTCTCTAAATATAATCTTTTTATGTGGAAGAAAACAAACTACATCCCATTCTAAAAGGAGTTTTAGCTAAAAGGGATGACTTGTTTCTGAAGACTGTTTTCACATTTGTCCTTATGTTGTATATTCCCAAGAGCAATGAAAAAAAATGAGTTTTTTTTTATCAGAACCCTTAATATATTCTTTGTAGCAAATGTCTGTATTTTAAAAAAATTTTAATTAGATTTCAAGAATCTTAAGGAAAATAAATTTTGAAATATTGATCATTCATAAACGTTTTGCTATTTTGAATTTCTAACATACTATCATGAAAGGTTTTAGTTAGAAATTTAAATTCTAATGAATTTCAACACAATCCAAAGAAAGACTAAAAGAAACCTTATTACTTGCCTTCTCTATGGGTAAAGGAAAGACTGGAAGGAAGGAGATAATTTGGAACTCAGCATTTAAAAAAATAGATGTTCAAAAAGGAATATGTTAAGAAAGCAAAATAACTTTTCTAAATCTATCTGTTCTAAAGCAGAATTGAGAACAGTAAAAACTGGAGAGGTAGCAACTTTACCTTTAGACTCTGGAGTTAGATTGTGGCAGATTAGAAGATGAGAGTGTTGAGCTTTATGGGTGACCATCTAAATCAGTTCAGCACTATTTTGAAATCCTTAAACTTAAATAACTGGGCAAAATGTAATTCAAATTCAACGAACTATCTGACTCCTTATTCTAACAGTATTCACTAGCTCTTCCTTCTGGATTCTCTTTCTTCCCTGAACTTCCATTACACTATTCTGCCCTAATGCCTAGTTGATGTTCCTCAGCCTCCTTTGCTGAATCATCATTTATCTCCTATCCACTTAGTCTCCCCTGGATTATGTCTAGGATCCTCTATACCATTTTCCAGACCTTTTTAAGTGAATACAAAATGTTGGTTCACCATTATGTGTGTGTGTGTGTGATTTGTGTAAAATACACATTTTATACCTCCTCCAATGGGTTGAAATAATCATTTTTGTTAAAAAATAAATTCATTAAGCATTTATTTAGCTCCTACTATTTGTCAAATACTGTATAAGAATGTGAGAATATGAAAACATAGTTCCCTCGGGTTACTCACTTTCTGTTGAAGAAAAAGAAGCTAAATACAGGTAAGTAAATATAAAATTGTAGGTAGACAGGAAGAAATTTTTTAATAGCTTTTTATTTTCAAAATATATGCAAAAATAATTTTCAACATTCACCCTTGCAAAATCTTGTATTCCAGATTTTTCTCCCTCTCTTCCATCAAACTCCTCCCTCAGACAGAAAGTAATCTATGTTAAACATGTTCACTTCTTCTATACATATTTCCACAATTATAATGCTGCACAAGAAAAATCAAATCAAAAAGAAAATGAATGAGGAAGAAAACAAAAATCAAGCAAGCAACCAAAAAATGTGAAAATACTATATTGTGACCCAAATTCAGTCCCCCTAGTCCTCTTTCTGGCTCTTGCCATCACAAAGCTATTGGAATTGCTTTGAATCACCTCATTGTTGAAGAGTCAAGTCCATCAGAGTTGTTGTTGGTGTTAGTACATTGTTCTCTTAGTTCTACTCAATTTACTTAGCATGAGTTCATATAAGTCTCTCCAGGCCTTTCTGAAATCATCTTGCTGATCATTTCCTATAAAATGATGATATTCCATTATATTAATATACCATAACTTATTCAACCATTCCCCAACTGATGACCATCCAATCAGTTCAGGAAGAAAATTTTTGCTGGCCAAATTATAGGACCAAAATGATCAATTTTTACAACTGACATATAGACATAATAATAATAGGAATTTGGGTTAGCTGATGAAGAACCTTTTCTTACTAAGACTTTTTTTCCTAGTTTATATTCCTATGCAGGTAAATTAGAAATGATTTCAGAGATAAGAGTGATTTGCCTTAATTTGTATAGTTAGCCATCAGAGAAAGCTTTTATTTCTAGGACAAATATTGGGGTTGAAAAGAAAAGATGCCATCATTATACTGGTTGTAGTTGTATGACTAAAGAGTTGTCAACTTTCTTTAAAATTAAAAGCTTTGAGGATTTCCAGGATCAGAGTAAAGATGGTAGAGTAGAGGAAGAACTACAGTTAAACGAACTCATGAACTCGCTCTCTCTCTCTCTCTCTCTCTCTCTCTCTCTCTCTCTCTC
>JAJPUD010005561.1:22163-36043 GCA_023553655.1 Myrmecobius fasciatus
TATTGGCAAATCGAATATATGTATACATATTTCCAAACTTATCAAACAATGAGATATTTCAAATGAGTTCCAGCTGTTCAGTGATGAAGAAAGCCATATACACCCAGGGAGAGGCCTGTGGGATCTGAGTGAGAACCACAACATAGCATTTTCATGCTCTCTATTGATGTTTGCTTACATTTTGTTTTCCTTCTCAGGTTTTTTTTTTCTTGTAGATCCAATTTTTTTTTGGTACAGAAAGATAACTGTATAAATATGTATACATATATTTGATTTATCAAGTATTTTAACATAATTAACATGTATTAGACTTCCTGCCATCTAGGGGAGGGGATGGGATGAGGGAACAGAAAGCTTTGCAAGGGTCAATGTTGAAAAATTACCCATGCATATGTTTTGCAAATAAAAAGTTTTTATTAAAGGAAAAAAAAAAAAAAAAGAAGAACCTGCAAAGAAGAAAGAACCCGACCATTGAAACATATTATGGGAACAGAGAAGACTGGGATTCAGGAGGACAATACTATAGTAAAAATAAATAAATAAACAAATACAGAAAAAGCTTCTGTCTTAAAGAATAATATGAAATGGCTCCCTGCCCAGAAAGAATTTATAGAAGAACTTTAAAGGAAAAAAAAAAGGAATTTACCAATCAAATGAGAGAGATTGAGGAAAAAAAAATTAAAACCATTCAAAAAAAAAAAAAAAACCCAAGAAGCTTAAGGAAAAAAGAGTTAACCGATTAAAAAGTAGGTACAGAGTCTCAAAAATGAAAGTAACTCTTTGAAAAATAGAATCGGGCAAAAACAACCCGGTGAAGCTATGAGAGGTTAAGAAATAGCAAAACAGGGGCAGGTAGATGGCGCAGTGGATAGAGCACCAGCTCTGAAGTCAGGAAGGCCTGAGTTCAAATGTGATCTCAGACATTTAACATGGCTTAGCTATGTGACCCTGGGCAAGTCACTTAACCTCAATTGCCTCAGAAAAAAAAAAATTAAAAAGAAATAGCAAAACAGATTATAAAGAATGAGAAAATAGAACATATATATATACATATACATATATATATATGTTCTATTTTCTCATTCTTTATAATCTGTTTTGCTATTTCTTTTTATATACATATATACATATATATGTATGAAGTATCTTTTCTTAATTGTAGCTTGCTTGTCGCGGGGTAGGAGGATGATAGGGAGATATGTGTCTGTCTATATGTATATGTATTTACATATCTATATACATATATATATATATATATATATATATATAAATATATCCTTTCTTAACTATAGCCTACTTAAGGTTGGGGGGATGAAAGGGAGGAAAATAAAATAAATAAGGTGCACAGCAGAGAATAAAAGAAAAATTTACAAGGAAGTAAAGATGAATAGTCATGAATATAATTTCTTTTTCTACTATATATACATATATATATACATACTTTTTAAAATTGGTATTTTTGATGATATATTTTGAATCCTCTCTGATGTTCTGCTGGACACATGATAATGTTCTCTTATGTTTCATTTTGTTTTGCATAGCTTTTCCATTTTTCTTTTTGTTTATTCTTTTCATCAAGCAAAATAAATTTTGGTGGAAAAAAAAAGAAAATTGGTCTACAGTTTTCTTTATCTGATTTTGTTCTCCCTGGTTTAGGAATCAGCAACATATTTATGTCATGAAAAGAATTTGATAGGACTCCTTCTTTACTTATAAAAGCTTTCAAATAGATTTTATAATGTTGTTATTAATTGTTCCTTAAGTGCTTGATAGAATTCATTTATAAATCCATCTGGTTCTGGACATTTTTTTCTTTGGGAACACTTTTATTTATTAAGTTTCTTTTTTTCTAATATAGGTTTGGGTAAGTATTCTATTTTCTTTTATGTTAACCTGTATAGTTTATATTTTTGTGAATATTCATCCATTTCACTTTGCCAGTTTTAATGACATACAATTTGGCAAAACTCCTTATAATTAGTTTAATTTCATCATCATTGGTGGTGCTTTAATCCTTTTAATTTTTTTATGATTGTTAATTTGGTTTTCTTCTTACCTTTTAAAAATCAAATTAGATAGTGGTTTAGTTTCTTTTTAATAAACTATCTCTTAGTTTTATTTTTCAATTTTTCAAAAAAGATTCAGATTTATTAAGCTTTTTTTAGTTTTTAGGATTTACCTTTTGGTGTTTATTTAGGTTTTTTTATTTTTTTATTTTCCTAATTTTCTTCTTTTTTTAGCTACAAGCCTAATGTATTGTTCTTCTTTTCTTTCTGACACTGATATATAAGTTTAGAGGTATAAAATTCCCTTTAACTACTGCTTTGGCAGCATCTCACAGATTTTGGTATGTTGTCTCACTGTTGTTATTCTTTTTACTGAAATTATTGTTTCTGTTATTTTTCCTTAGGCTGACTTCTTTTTAACATTCAGTTAGTCTCCAGTTAATTTTTAATCTCTGCTTCTACTGCCCTATGTTGAATGTAATTTTTATTGCAGTCTGGTCTGAAAAGAATGGATTTAATATTTCTGCTTTTTTGCAGTTATTTGTGAGGTTTTACAGCTGAGAAAAAAGGTATTCCTTTTCTTCAGAGTTATATTATTTTTAACTTTACTTATAGTTATATTAGTTATATTTAACTAAACTTATTTTACTTATCTTTAAAATTCTATTAATTTCTTAATTTCTCTCTGATTATTTGATGGTTAGATTTATCTAGCTCTGAAAGGGGGAAATTCCAACTAATACAATTTTACTATTTCCTTCTATTTTCACTTGTCCTTTAAGATTTTGTATGTTATGCCATTTCGTGCATCTATGTTTAGTACTAATAGTACTTAATTTTCTATGGTTCTTCTTAGCAAAATGTCATTTCCCTGCTTATTTTTTTAATTGGGTCTATTTTAGCATTTGCTGTGCTGAGATCATGATCATGATACTCCTTCCTTTTTTTTTTAACCTCAGGTGAAGTATAGTAGATTCAGCTCTAGTCCCTTATTTTAATACTTTACTTCTCTGTTTGAAGTGTGTTTCTTGTAAGCATCATATTTGCTGAATTCTGGTTTCTAATCCATTCTACTATCAGATTCTATTCTAAGTGAGTTCATTTCATTCACATTCAAAGTTATGATTATTAACAATACATTTTCATCCCTAAGTTTTCTTATTTATCCTTTTTTTCTCTCTATCTGATTCTTCTGTTTTGTTTCTGACCATTGCCTTACTTTTTTTCCGTCCCTATTATCACTTCTTTCCTTTCTCTTGGACCCTTCTCCCACTTCTTTGTAAAATAAATTTCTATTTCCAAATATGTGTATGTATTGGTAATGTATATATATTCCCATTTTGAACCAATGTTTAAGCATTACCTCCCCTCCCCCCCCCATTTTCCTTTTTACTGTAAAAGCTTTTTTCCTTGTGTGCCTCTTTTACTTAAGGTAATTTTCTCCATTTTTTCTCTTCCTTCACCCTTCTCCCAGAACAGATTTCTTTCTCACCCATCTATATATTTTTTGTACTATGTTAATGTAATTGACACACTTCCAACTCCTCTATCAATACAGAATCCTTCTAGACTACCCTTGTAATAAGAAAGTTCTTAGGAATTACTTGTTTCATCTTTTCACATAGAAATGTAAACTGTTTAACATTATTGAGTCCCTCTCATATTTGCCTTTTCATGTTTCTTTTGTCTTGTATTTGCAAATCAAAATTATTATTCAGCTCTGGCCTTTTCATTAGGAATCCTTGAAATTCTTCTATTAATTAAGTATTCTTTTTTTTTCCTTGAAGGATTATACTCAGTATTGCTGTGCAAGTTATTTTTGATTCTTATCCAGCTTTTTTATTTTCCTTCTAGAATATCACATTCTGAACTCTTTGCTTCTGCTATGTGGTAGCTGTTAAATCTTATGTGTCCAGAATGTGATTCTATAATATTGGAATACTTTCTAGGTTCTTGAAGTATTTTCTCTTTGATCTTGGAGCTCTGGAATTTGACTATTATATTCCTAGGAGTTTTTATTTTGGTATATCTTTTAGGAGATGATCAGTAGAATCTTTCCATTTTTATTTTACTCCCAGGTCCAAAGATATTGGACTAGATTTCTTTGACAATTTCTTGATATATGATTTCTGAGTTTTCTTTGATCATGATTTTCAGTTAGTCTAATAATTCTTAAATCCTTTCTCCTTGATCTATTTTCCAAGTCCCTTGTTTTTCTACTATTTTACATTTCCTCCATCTTTTCCTATTTTTACTTTGTTTTATTACTTTTGTTGTCTCATAGGGTTATTAAGCCTCCAATTATCAAATTCTAAATTTTAAAGAGTTATTTGTTCAGTGATATTTTATATCTCCTTTCCATTTCACCAGTTCTCCTTTTTAAGGCATTATTTTCACTAGTGAAATTCTGTGGCTCTTTTTCCAGTTAGACAATTCTGATTTTTTAAGTGTTATTTTCTTAAGTGTTTTTATGCCTCTTTTAGCTTCCTTTGATTTCATTTGTTTATTTAATTTTTACTCTACCACTATTTGATTTTGGAAATCATTTCTTATTTTTTTCAGGAATTCTTATTAGGCTTATGTCTAGTTCACATTTTTTTTTTCTTTGAGGCTTTGCTTTTAGCTTTTTTCTTCTTCTATATTTGCTGTATCTACACATAGAACTATTTCATTTAATTCTAACATTGATATGAAAAGGCTCAAAATTTTTTTCTAACATAAAATGGAAATTTTTTCTCTTAATATAATCTTTTTTTATGTGGGAGAAAACAAACCATATCTCAGTCTAAGGGAAGTTTTGACTAAAGGGAATGACTTGCTTGTTTCATAAGATTTTTACTTTTGTCCTTATGTTATATATTCCCCAAAACAATGAAAGCATGTTTGTAGATCTTTCAAGAATTCTTGTTGGTCTTGGGTCCAGTTTTTACTTTTTTTTTTTTTTCTTGGAGGCTTTTCTTTTAGATTTTTTTTCTTCTGAGTTTTTCTTTTGATTTTTTGTCAAAATAGTAGTTTTATGATAAGGTTTCATTTTTTTTTTTTACTTTATGTCTTGCATTTGAACTTTAACATTGATCTGTTCTCAAGCTGGAGAGTCATGCCGTAAATGTAAGATCTTTTTTCGTGGTTGTTTTCAGCAGTGCTGTTCAGGGGATTTGGAGTCAATGTTTCCAAGGTGATGTGGTTTGGGAAGAAGTTTGACCACTGCTTGCTTAGTCTATGATGTGATCCTTAACCAGGAAAGTCCCTTAATTCTTTAGGGTTACAATCCATATTTTCTTTTTATTTTTCAGTCTCTTGAGCATTTATTTATTTTCTTTTGTATTTGATTTATGCATCTATAATTTTCTTTCTCTCTTTTGAGACTTCCTAGTTATGACATGTCTGTGTCATAAAGAAATTTGGTAGGATGCCTTCTTCCCTTTTTTTCCCCAAATAGTTTGTATAGTATTGAAATTAATTGTTCTTAAAATGTTTGGTAGAATTCACTTATAAAGCCATCAGTCCCTAGAGATTTTTCTTAGGGATTTCATTAATAGTTCAATTTCTTTTTCTAAAATGGAACTATTTAAATAATTTTTTCTCTATTAATCTGGGCAATCTATATTTTTCTAAGAATTCATCGATTTCACTTAAATTTCCAGATTTATTGGCATACAGTTGAGCAAAATAGCTCTTTAATTTCATCTTCATTGGTGGTAAGCTCACCCTCTTTATTTTTAATACTTGCAATTTGATTTTCTTCTTTCCTTTTTCTAATCAAATTAACTAAAGTTTTATCTATTTTGTTGTTATTTCATAAAAAACAGCTATTAGTTTTATTTACTAGTTCAATACTTTTACTTTCAATTTTATTATTGATTTATTTATTTGATATTTCCCCCATTACATTAAAATGTTTTTACATTTATTTTTAATTTTTTGATTTCTATGTTCTCCCCCTATTCCCATCTATAATTTAGAAATCACATATAAACTTTTGCAAAACATTTTCATAAATGTCATGATGTGAAAGAAAACATAGATTTCCCACCCTAAAAAAAAACCCTCAAGAAAAATAAAGTTTAAAAAAAAGATAGAAAAAAGAGGGAATATTATAATCTCTATTCAGACACAATCAGTTTCTTCTCTAGATATGGATGTAATTTTTCCTCATAAGTATGTCAGTATTTATGGATCATTTTACTGCTAAGAATAACAAAATCATTTATAGATGGTCATCTCAGCACATTGCTATTATGTTGTATATGGTACATTTCATTTTGTTTGAGTTCATGAAGGACTTTCCAGGTTTTTTTTTTTTTTTTTTTTTTTTTTTCTGAGAGCATCCTGCTCATCATTTCCTATAAAAACAATAAAATATCATCACCAACACATTTCACAATTTATTGCACCATTCCCTAATTGATGGGCATCCCCTCAATTCTAATTTCTTTTTGCTCTGAGAAGAGCTGTTATGAATATTTTTATACATATAAATTATTTTTCTTTCTTTTTTTAAAATCTCTTTTGGTATTCATTACTAGTAGCCATATTGTTAGATCAAAGGATATGCATGAATTTGGGCATAGATCATATATTTTGATCATTTATCAATTGGGGTATGGCTCTTATTTATTTTTTTTTATAAATTTGACTCAGTTCTCTCTATGTTTGAGATATGAGGCCTTATCAGAGAAACTTGCTTCAAAATTCTTTTTACAATTACTATTGCTAACTATATTTCCCCCCTTTATTCTCCCTCTTTTTTCACCCTGTCCCTTCTCAAAAATGTTTTGTGACTGACCATTCCCTCCCCTAATTTGCCTTTTCTTTTATCATCCTCTACCTTTTCTGTGTCTCATTCCCTTCCTATTTTCCTTCAGGGTAAGATGGACTTCTATACCTATACTGAATAGGTTATTTCTTGCTTTATGGTTGAGCCAATTATGATGAGAGTAAGGTTTCCTCATTCATCCTTTTTTCTCCCTTTTCTCCTCTACTGTAAAAGCTCTTTCTTGCCTCTTTTTTATGACAAATAATTTATTGCAATACATATTACTTCTTTTACTCTCTCTTGGCTAAAAATGTTCCCCTTCACCCTATAACTTTGTTATTAGAAGGAGTCAGTAAACAGGGTTTCCCTTTTATCTCTTTTTGATTGGTCATCTGAATCTTTTATTGACTGTGCCTTGAGAGCTCAGAAAGCTGTTGCTTCTATTGCCATCACCTTGTCTCCTCACTGTTGTTGCATCCACATAGATTGCAAGTTAGCCTCCCAGCATGTGTCACAGATCCTTCCTCCAAACTTCCCAAATTCTCTTTGGCAGGAAAAATGTCTCATTGAGACGTTGTGTTCGCTCTGCCTAAGTATTATTTAAAAGTTTTTTGGAGGAGAATTTTGTAAGAGTTTAGATGAGTGATTCCTCTACTCTGCTACAGTGGTTCCACTCCCATTTTTATTTTTTCCAGCTCTATGAAATAATCCTTTGATAGTTTAATTGGTATGACACTGAACCACTAAATTACTTTAATTAAAATTATCATCTTTCTTCTGTTGATTTAAGCTAGCCTCAAGCAATTATTTCTTCGATTATTAAGATTTTGTTTTTCATTTTTACCATTATGCTTTATAAGCAGTTATTTTCATCAGCGAAGTTCTATAGCCCTTTTTCCATTTGGTAAGTTCTGTTTTTAAAGTGTTATTTTCCTCAGTATTTTTGTGCTTCTTTCCTTTTATCAAGATGTTAATTTTCTTTTCATAGTTTTCTTGCTTTGCTTTCATTTCCTTTAATAATTTTGCCTTTACTAATTCTACTTAATTTATTAAAAAAAAAACTTTTTCTTTTGCTGTTATTATCTATTTATCTTTTATAGAAATTCAAATTGAGTTTGTTTCCAATCTACATTTTTCTTTGTGGCTTTCATAGTAGATGTTTTCACATTATCTTTTTCTAAGTTTATGTCTTGAGCTTTCTTGTTGCCATAATACCTTTTTATGTTTAGGTTATTTTTTGTTGTCATTTGCTCATTATTGTCCAGTTTGGTTTTTAAATTTGGACTTTATTATAGAATTGCATTCTGCTGAACTGTGAGATGGGGGTGGGAGAAAGTTTTCCAAGATTCAGACTTTTTCATCCTCTTCTTTTCATAGCTAGTTAGGGAGGCCTGTAAATTTTTAGTGCTTTCAAGAAGTTGTGGTTTAGAGAGCAGTATAGCTCTCTGGGTCTCAATTCTCATCTTTATCTAGGTAGTGCTTCTGTTTCTTGTGACTACAATTCTCTTCCATGGAACCGTGGCCTGGAACTTTGGACCCTGACCCCTTGTGACTGCAAATGCTTTTCTCTGCTTTGTAACTGATAACTAGAATTGCTTAATAGATGGAGTTGTCAAATGGTGCCTCATATTCCTCCTGATGCTATCGGAAGAATCTTCTATAATCTCTTTCTGACTAATTGTTCAATACCCTTACTGTCTCTGGGTCTCCTGGTAATGAGTTTTTCCTATACAATTGTACCTACTATTGGAGATGTCACCACTGCTGCTTCTTCAGCTATTGTAGTCTCTGCATTGTGCTCTAGATTAATCCTCAGCTCCGGACCATCTCTCCTTCTGTTCTTCTAAGTTGTCCTGGTCTGCAAAAAAAAAAAAAAAAAAAAAAAAAATGCCCCAACCTGACTTTGTTGATTATGCTGTTTTAGAATTTCATTTGATGTTATTTCAAACGAGGGGAATGTAGGGAGTACTCAGCTAGAATCTTCCATTTACTGTGCCATCATCCCTCTGTAACTTGAATTACAACTTTTTGAAAAGTTCAATTCAAAAGCATTTTCACCTAAAATTTATCTCTGAGCATTAACATTTCTTAATTCTCTCATATTTTAATATGTGTATGCTGTATATCACCAATGATAATAGCTGAAGCTTTAAAGTGAATAGTAGCTTTAATATCAGGTGTAAATTTTAAAAAAAACATTTCTTTCTATTTTTATTGAACTGGTTTTTAGGTTTTAATATAAAAAGTAAAATGTGAGGGATTTTTTTTCTCCATACTTTCAATGCTATTTTTAGTCACAGAGTGAATTAAGAAAGGAATGGCAGAGTAGATTGAGAACTAGAATTGGAGTCAGAAACACTCATTTTTCTGAGTTTAAATCTCACTTCAGATATTTACTAGCTGTGTGATTCTGGGCAAGTCACTTAATTTGTTTGCCTCAGTTTCCTCATTTGTTATATGAGCTAGAGAAGGAAATGGCTATATCTTTTGCCAAGTAAATCCCCAATGAGTCACAAAATGTCAGACATGCCTAAAAAATGATTCAACAACAATGCCTACAAATCTCTCATCCAGAAAGAAATGTGATAAAAAAAAAAACTCATAAGAAGTCAGTACTTATGCAAATTCAATTTAAGAAATGTTATTAAACACCTGTTATAACACATTGTGGTTGATGTTAAAAATGTTTTTTTTTTTAAATCATGAGCTTATGAACCTTCTTTTTTTTTGGTGGTGGTCTTTCAGAAATTAGCATAGATAAGAGCAAAGAGTACTTTGCTTAACTTTTACTTAAAAAGTAAAGCTCCAGCGTAAAGAGTATAAGCTCTTATGGGCATGGGCCATATTTTATTTAACTTAATTTTGTTAAATTCCTAAAGTGCTTTCTACATAAGAAATCCTCTTAATAAATGTTTATTGAAGGAGTTTGGTCGATAAAGAAATATCAAACAGACACATATAGAAATATATGGCAAATAACTAGGGGAAAAAAAGACAAAATTGAGGGCACATGGTGTTCAAGGACAATATACCAATATCTGTAATGAATTAGATAAAATGTGTATCAGTTCTTTTTTTCAAGAGTTAGGAAGGTAAGGAATAAGCAAAATGTTCATTTATAATAAAACTCAGGTTTTATTTTCACTCATTTTGCTTTAATTTTCATTTCAAGACTGTGACTGACAAAAATAATTTTTAAATATATATGTATATTTTTTATTTTGGAAATTAGAGGTTACTATGTTTAACATAAAATTTAGTGGAAAACATTGAACAATTTGGTGGAATTACTTGAAAAGCTTTTTCAGAAGAGTTATACTTCATTTTTTGACTTTTTAAAAGAGATCTCACAAAATGAAGTCCTTCCTAAAGCATTAATGTGAAAGTCATGGTTCAAGGTTCTAAGATCAAGTAGTGTTAATTTATCCTTCCACTTAGGGGTCTATTTATTGGGTTTATATAACAGTTTTCTTCCAGAGAGTTCAAGATTAAAATAATAAACATTCAAATTGACAAAAAAATAGAGAAAAAATAGAAGAGGGAAAAGCAGCATGAAAGAACAACAACAACAAAGAAAAAGCTGAAAGCAAAATGGTGGCACACTTGATAAGTGTATTCATAATTTGTTGTTCTTGTTGTTGAGGCATGTCTGATTCTTCTTGACCCTATGGATCATTGCTTTCCATGGTTGTTTTTTGTTTGTTTGTTTGTTTGTTTGTTTTTGTTTTTGGCACAGATACTGGAGTGTTTTGCCATTTCCTTTTTCAGTTTTTGTTAAACAGTCAGAGGGTAAGTGACTTTACCAGGTTCACATAGCCAGGAATTATCTAAAGTTGGATTTGAATTCAGGTCTTGGTGACTCCAATACCAATGCTCTATTTACTGAGTCACCAGCTACCTTTTATTCATAATAACATAGGAAAAATAAACTCTTATAAAGATGGTTATGTTAATATAAATATTTTTCTACAAAATCCAATAGCAGTTACCCCTTTTTATAACTTAATAGATCCTAGAATCTTGAAGACTATGCCATTAGAATATAATTATTTTCTTAAAAAATGGGTTTAAATAAAATACATGACTTAAAAGATAAAATAATTATGTTAATTCACTTGGCATTAGGCTGCTTTAAGAAGTTATAAGCTTCAAGGAGAAGTTAGATGGTTCAGTAGATAGATCACTGGCTTTAAAATCAGGGTTCTAGCCTCAGACACTTAAAAATTATTAGCTGTGTGACCTTAGGGACTCACTTATGCCAAATTGCCTGGAGAAGGAGGAGGAAAAGGAGAAAGGAGAGGAGAAGAAGGAAGAGGAAGAAAAGGAAGAAGAGAAGGAAAAGGAGGAAGAAGAAGAGAAGGAGGAAGAGAAGTAAAAGAAGGGAAAAGAAAGAAGATATAAGCTTCATATCTTGGTACATGACCATTTTGTTATATTATTTCAAAATTAATGACTTTATTAAAACTTTATTGGTTGAAAAACTGGCCTTGCATTCATGTCTTCTCCCCTTGTGTATCCCCTAAACAAAGGTCACTTTAAGATTTTGCCAGACAAGTTCACTGGATCTAGGTGTGAATTAATCAAATATCCTGCTTTCTACCAAAAATAAAACTCTTTTCTAATTTAGTACAAGTTGCCAGACAGTAGTCTTTTTAATCTAATTTCTCTTTAAAGGATTACTGATGGCAGCTCAGAAAATAGTCTTCTTTTAAGTGAATATAGGAATTCTTAGATGATCATGATCCAAGAAGTCAGGATTTGATGGAAACAACAGATTTTTTCTGATTCAGGCTGGACACTGTCATATACACATGTTTTATCTCTACTTAAGTGAAGGCATGGAAGACTAGAATAGTTCTTCATCTTGTCATATAATTGATTTATGCTAATTCAAGTTAAACAATGGAAAGCAAAAGATTTTCCTGCATGATGGTTCTACTGATTTAGAAAAGCTTTGAGTAAGGGTACTGAGACAGACAAGTCTCTTTAGTTTTGAGAGGCAGTATCTTAGGGTGAAAAGTATGCTAGCTTTGGATTTAAGAACCTGAATTTTAAATAAGTCTATTGTTCTTTGTGATCCTGGGCAAATAATTTACCTTCTCTGAACCTGTTTCTTCATTTACAAAACAAAGGGATTAGACTAGATGATTCCTAAGATGCTTTCAGGTCTACTTCTTGGATACCAGAACCAACCTCTAGAATACTTGTTACTAGAAACTTGGCCATTAAATAATAATTTGTTTTATTTTTCTTTTCTTTTTTTAATTAAAGCTTTTTATTTGTATAACATATTTATGGGTAGTTCCCCAGCATTGATCTTTACAAAGCTTTTCATTACAAATTTTACGCCCAGTCCCCTTCTCTCCCCTAGATGGCAGGAAGTCCACTACATGTTAATAATGTTGAAGTACTTGACAAGTTGTGCAAGAAAAATCCTATCTACAAGAAAAAAAAGAAAATCAGAGAAAGGAAACACAATGCAAGGAAACCTCAATAGAAAGCATGAAAATGTTATGTTGTGGTCCATATTTCATATCCCTCTCTCTGGGTGTATATGGTTTTCTTCAGTGAACAACTGGAACTGGTTTGAGACAATTCTTTGTTGCAGAGAGCCATGTCCATCAGAATTGATCATCATGTAATATTGTTGTTGCTATGTATAATGATCTCCTGCTTCTGCTCGTTTCACTCAGCATCAGTTCATGCAAGTCTCACCAGGCCTCTCTGAAATCGTCCTGCTGGTTGTTTCTTACACAGCAATAATATTCCATAACATTCATATACCATAATTTATTCAGCCACTCTCCAATTGATGGGCATCCACTCAGTTTCCAGTTTCTGGCCACTACAAAAAGGGCTGCCACAAACATGCTTGCACATGTGGGTCCCTTTCCCTCCTCTAAGATCTCTTTGGGATATAGGCCCAATAGAAACACTGCTGGGTCAAAGGGTATGCACAGTTTGATAACTTTTTGAGCATAGCTCCAAATTGCTCTCCAGAATGGTTGGATCCATTCACAATTCCACCAACAATGTATTAGTGTCCCAGTTTTCCCACATCCCCTCCAACATTCATCGTTATCTTTTCCTGTCATTTTAGCCAATCCGACAGGTGTGTAGTGGTACCACAGAGTTGTCTTAATTTGCATTTCTCTGATCAATACTGATTTGGAGCAACTTTTCATATGACTAGAGATGGTTTTAGTTTCATCATCTGAAAATTGTCTGTTCATATCCCTTGACCACTTATCTATTGAAGGGTGGCTTGAATTCTTATAAATATGATACAATTCTCTATATATTTTAGAAATGAGGCCTTTATCAGAACCATTAAATGTAAAGATGATTTCCCAATTTGATGCTTCCCTCCTAATCTTGTCTGCATTAGTTTTATTTGTTCAGAAACTTTTTAACTTAATATAATCAAAATTATCTATCTGGTGTTCAATTAAAAAGTTCCAGATCTTCTTTGGACATAAATTTATTCCATCTCCACAGTTCTGAGAGGTAAACTATACTACGTTCCTCTAATTTGCTTACAATATCACTCTTTATATCTAGATCATGAACCCATTTAGATCTTATCTTGGTATGTGGTGTTAGGTATGGGTCAAGCCTTAATTTCTTCCACACTAGTTTTCAATTTTCCCAGCAGTTTTTGCCGAATAGTGAGTACTTATCCCAGAACCTAGGGTCTTTGGGTTTATCAAACACTAAATTGTTAAAGTTATTGCCTAGATTGTCCTGATAACCTATTCTATGCCACTGATCAACTGCTCTATTTATCAGCCAGTACCAAATGGTTTTGATGACCACTGCTTTATAATACAGTTTTAGATCTGGTACAGCAAGGCCACCTTCATCTGCCTTTTTTTTCATTAATCCCCTTGAAATCCTTGACCTTTTGTTCTGCCAAATGAACTTTGCTACTATGTTTTCTAGATCTGTAAAATAATTTCTTGGGAGTTTGATTGGTATGGCACTAAATAAGTAGATTAGTTTGGGTAGTATTGTCATTTTTATTATATTCACTCTGCCTACCCATGAGCACTTAATGTTTTTCCAATTAATTAGGTCTGATTTTATTTGTGTGGAAAGTGTTTTGTAGTTTAGTTTGT
>JAJPUD010005561.1:43476-84276 GCA_023553655.1 Myrmecobius fasciatus
GTGGATGTCTCTTTAAGGCTCGAAAAAAAGGTGGCTGAAATTCTTTGCCCTGGGGCAATATGGTGAATTAATTTAAGGTGCTGGGCCGTTGTGGGCTAGGACTAAGTCCAAATTACTCCTTAAACAAGGCAAGTCTGACAGAACACCTGCCCCCAATCAGGGCAGAGTGTCCCGAGTGCCTCAGATAAACTCCAGGTGTTTGGAGTTTGGAGTTTGGAGTTTTTGCTACAATGAACTGAGTCCCACCCTCACTTCCGGCCTGGACCAAGTCCACTGTTTATCCCTCTGTCCGAGTTAAACAAACCTGATATGAAGTTCTTCAGAGATATCTGCAAGCAGTGTCCAAGTATTTCTGAATTCGTTGACTTGAAGATCAGTTCAGAGTCTTATTTTATTGTTGATTTGAGAGAAGATCGGAGGAGACACAGAGTCACATTTTCACTCCGCCATCTTGACTCTGCCTCCCAAAAAGTCTTTCTTTTCTTTTTTTAAAAAAAATATTTGTATATGAAATGCATAAAAATCAAAGCCATCAATTCTTATTCCTCAGTAACAGATTTAATAGTTTACAAAAAAGAGTTCAGAATGTTTTGATTCTTAGAATGCTTAATTTTACTGTTTACCCATCAAACCACAAGTTGATCTATTCCAGAAAGAACTGAATTTTTATATTATTTCAATGACAAGGAAGATGAATTTATTAAGAAGTTATAGATAAAGAGGAGGACTCACAAATTCTTAAGGAAGAGACAAAAATGTTGGTAAAGGCAACAAAGATCCCAAAGACAAGAAGAAATCTGATTGGTAATTGCATCTAGGCAGTGTTGTCATGATCATGAACAAAGAGACTATCATAAATAGTGCTTCTATTTGTTATAGAGAATGAAATAGACAAATTCTTTGGAGAACTTGATAAGATACTCCACTAAATTAACTTCTGCTTTGATAATCTTATGATGCTAGTGCTAAGATCAAAAGAAAAAGGGAAGAAAGACTACTATGTTGGAAATACAAACTATTGTCATTCATTATTGTCAGTTTATTATCAATAAATGAGTCTGAATGAAGGATATAGCTTAAAAGTCTCATACTCTTACATTGTAAATACTTTTGTCCAGAAAAAGATCAGAAAATGCTAGAGGTAGCAATACTTAATGAGAAGAAAGGATGGAAAGAAGGAAGGAAGGAAGAAAGAAAACAAGGAAAAAAGGAAGGAAGGAAAGAAGAAGGGAGGGAGGAAGGAAGGAACAGAGGGAAGGAAGGGAGTTGACTGTTTTTTTAATGGAAAGGAAATATGCAATTAAAAATGTAGAAGTAACTATTAGTTATTCATGAGTTCCTCTGAATGAATAGTTCATGAGCTATTCAAAATGAACTTTTAACATTAGAAAAAAGGAATACCGATGAGGATAAGACACCAACTGTAATTATAGTACTCCCAACCAACCTGTTTAAATTATTGATTTTCAAATTTAAAAGGGGACCAAAAAAAAGTCTTTGACTCACAGTTTTTTAGAAAAGTTTAACAGATGAAAACAATCACCACAGCAAGGAAGGCAAAGGAGTCCAGAAACTTTCTATGTCAGCATATATTTGATCAACTTATAAAGCTCAGTGACATAAAAGCCAAAGGTTCATTAAACGAAGTAATTTCTAAAAAGAGATTGACAGAAAATTATAATTAGTGTCATCATAAAACAATACCAAGTAGTTGAAGGGAAAAAAAAATCTATCCTAGAGAAAGAATGTTGAACATCTCAGCTTCATAATTTCATCCTGGTAAAAACCTATACTGGAAATCACAATTAGCAAAATAAAAATTTATTAAATATGCAGATTTACTAGCATTTTGTAGTGGCCTCTTTTTTAATGGCAGCAATAATAGAATTACCATATTTTAATTCCACATTTAGATACACATTATCTAACATACTGTGTAAAAGAGTGAAGTTTTATTTGATAAAGTCAGGATGGTTGCCTAACTGGTTAAATATATTAAGAAGAAATAAGTGGTAGAGTAATATGATTTTAAAGGAACTGGTATTAACAATTTTACAAAAATGTAAAGATTCTAAAAGAATAAAGAAGCCTATAGATAGCATTACTTTACCAAAGCCAATGAAGGAATTGAAATGACAATAATTATCAAGCAATATGCTCACTATAAACTTTTTTCTAAGAAGGAAAAAAATAAAACTTTAGCAAAAGACTTTCTAAAGCAAACCATGTTTTTTTTACATTGAGAAACATAAATAATATTAGATCTTGAAGTTGTTTGATTCATTTGAGTAAAACAGTGCCACCTTAAATACTCATATTAAATAAGTTATTTTGGAAATATGTTTTGAAGAACTGCACATGTTTAACCTATATTTGATTCCTTGCTATCTTGGGGAGGAGAGAGCTAGAGAAAGGGGGGGGGGATTGCAACACAAGATTTGGGGAAGGTGAATGTTGAAAACTATTTTTTGTGTATTTGGAAAAGTAAAATACTATTAAAAAGTAATTTTTGACAAGTTGTGGTATAGTTCATTGTGTTAGATTTGAATTCAAAAGAAATGGACTCAAATCTCTGCTTTATTACTTCCTACCTTCCTACTTTGGACATTTAATTTCTCTAAGATTCTGTTTTTTAATCAGTAAAAAGAAGGTATTATTGAAATATTTGACCTCTGTGATCTATTCCATGTAGAAATCTAGGATTTTGGGGATGCTAAAAGTTATACAAGTTTTTATAATTAAATTTCAGTATTGCCTAAATGTGTGCATTTGTGTGTGTATGTGTGTGTGTGTAGACACACTCCTATTCAAATAAATTTTCAATTCAAAAGATCTCTCAGTGGCACAGTTTGCCATTCATTCATGAATGTTCACCCAGTACAATTCATTTCTTTCTGCCACAAGCGGCAGCTAAGTTGCATAGTAGATTGATTACAAGACCCGAAATCAGGAAGACGCAACTTGAGTTCAAATCTGGTTTCAAACACATTAGTTGTGTTAATGGAGTTACAAAGAGTCAGCCACAGCTAAAGTAACCAAACAGATGTGAAGACTGGTGTTATTAATGGAATATTAAACTAGAATATAAATGAGAAATAAGCTGAGATAGACTTAATAAGACAGTGAAGATAAAAGAGAAGTGAGGAATCAAGGCTGTAAAAATGACAGAATGATTTTAAAATTTGTACAATTTGGAAAACAAAATGTTTAAGTAAGTAGAGATAATGAGAAGAATGGGGGGGAAAGCTAAAGAAAGTTGGAGTCCCTTTGTACTAATCCTATGAGTGGAGGTTTACATGATGTTTAGGGTTTGAGTTTGGACAGACTATTGGAAGGGTTTGATTTCATTGAGAGAAGAATAGTTTAATAAACTTTTTAGAGAAATGCCTGCTAGGCAATTTTCAGATGATGAAATTAAAACCATTTCCAGTCATATGAAAAGGTGCTCCAAATCACTTCTGAACAGAGAAATGCAAATTAAGACAACTCTGAGATACCATTACACACCTGTCAGATTGGCTAAAATGACAGGAAAAGATAATGACCAATGTTGGAGAGGATGTGGAAAAACTGGGACACTGATACATGGTTGGTGGAACTGTGATGGATCCAGCCATTCTGGAGAGCAGTTTGAAACTATGCCCCAAAAGTTATCAAACTGTGCACACCCTTTGACCCAGCAGTGTTTCTATTGGGCTTGTATCCCAAAGAGATCTTAAAGGCAGGAAAGGGGCCCACATGTGCAAGAATGTTTGTGGCAGCCTTTTTTGTAGTGGCTAGAAACTGGAAACTGAATGGATGCCCATCAATTGGAAAGTGGATGAATAAATTATGGTATATGAATGTTATGGAATATTATTGTTCAGTGAGAAACAACCAGCAAGATGATTTCAGAGAGGCCTGGAGACATTTGCATGAACTGATGCTGAGTGAAGTGAATAGAACCAGGAGATAATTATACACAGTGACAACAAGACTATATGGTGATCAGTTCTGATGGACATAGCTCTCTTCAACAAGGAAATGTTTCAAACCAGCTTTAGTTGGTCAGTGAAGAAAGCCATATACACCCAGAGAGAAGGATATGAAATGTGAACCACAACATAACATTTTTATGAACTTTATTGATGTTTGCTTGCATTGTGTTTCCTTTCTCAGATTTTTTTCTTTTAGACACGATTTTTCTTGCACAGCAAGATAAGTGTGGAAATATACATATATTTGATTCATCATGTATTTTAACATAATTAACATGTAGTGGATATCCTGCCATCTAGGGGATGGGTGGGTACTGGGGGGGGAATTTGTAATAGAAAGCTTTGTAAGGGTCATTGTTGAAGAATTATCCATACATGTTTTGCAATTAAAAAGCTTTAATAAAAAATAAAAATAAAAAAAGAGAAATGCCTTATAGCAGTTTTAAACAGACAGTACTCTTTCTTTGAAAGAACATTCAAAGAGCACAACCCAATCCTTAGTACCCACATGATCTCCGAAGGAAGTGAATGGGAATGTGAATCTGTCTTGCGAGGTACCTTCCTCTTCTTTACCTAGGATTCTTCACTTTTCACTTCCACGGTTAAGACTGAAGTTAAATTGAAACTTGGTGAAATTGAAGCATTGGGGAAAGTTGAGATGTGCTTTTTATCTATTGTCTTAAAATATCTTGATGGGGTTAGGTGAAGAAAACAAAAGAAATTGATTGGGCTCATTGGGAGATTTTAAAGAGAAAAAAAAGTTATGGGGAGGTGAGAAGGCTACCATAATTTTTTTTTTCCCAATGTAAGGTAATTGAAAACAGTAGACTCCAAAATTTGAGGTACTAGCAGCTAATGATACTTGGAAAAATTGATATTTGAATGTTACCATTGATGATAATAAATCCAGATTTGATTTGGTCAACATTTATTCTGAAATTGAATCAAAGTGTGGTCTCATTTATAGTCAAATGGGTTCTTTTATTTGGATAATTATGATAAATCAGAACATAATGTAAAATAGATTTGTTCTTTGGCTTTAAAGCGATATGCTGGTAAATGCATAGGTCAGGAAAACTTGAGTTAATATTCAGTCAGAAATTTATTAGCTTTGTGATCCTAAGCAAGTTACTTCCACGTCCTGCTTACCTCAGTTTCCTAATCTTTAAAGGGGATTTTAAAATAAAGTTACATTACATTACACCTCTCAAGGTGGTGAGGTCTGGTACTCTATGCACTATAGTGTCACCTAGTTGCCACATGGTACAAGACAAGAACTAAAAAAATCTCAATTATAGTTATCCCTTCCATATTGTAACTTTTCCCTTCATGGTTTTGATATATTGCGCATTAGCATAAGAAATTAAATGGGAATTTGGGGGGAGTTTTGTGGGAGCTGCAGATAATACATGAAGGCCAACAGATAACCCAGAACACATTTAGCAACTCAGAAATGCATAAAATATATGTATATTATTATATTATATTGACACATTTTGTCTTTTAATACCATATTAACTCAGACTTCACTGGTATAAAGGGAGTGCCAAAAAATATCATGCAGATTTTCCAAATTGCATGTATGCTGCTCCCCTAACTTTCAAGATGTGGAAGGGATTATTGTAATTTAAATATTCAATATTGGTCTTGAATGAAATCATATAAAATGCCAAATGTTTGCCTTATGTTGTAAAAACGTGATATTACATGTTATTTGTCTATGTCAAGATTTTTCCTTATATTTTGAAAGTTAAGAAAAAATTGTATCTTGAATATTGTTAGAAACATAACTTTTCTTTAATCTAAATGCTGTTAGATTATGAACTGAATTGCTTAAAGAATGTGGTAAATGTTTGAAAACTTAAATACTTCTTTTTAACTTGGATACTAAGTTACATTTTGAAGTGAATGGCATCAACTCCTTCAGTTAACTTTTTCTGAGGTTCCTAAGATTTCTACTTAGGCAGTCTTAAAAACTTATCAGCCTTGGGGCAGCTAGGTGGTGCAGTGGTTAGAGCACCAGCTCTGAAGTCAGGAGGACCTAAGTTCAAATCTGGCCTCAGACACTTAACATTCCCTATCTGTGTGACCCTGAGCAAGTCACTTAACCTCAATTGCCTCAGCAAAAAAAAAAAGTTAAAAAAAAAAAAAAAACTTATCAGCCTTGTTGATACAGTGCTATAAAATTCTGGGGAAAAAAAACTACATTCTTTAAAAAAAAATTGAATTCTTTAAGAAACTAGAATCCTAATCAAAATGGGGAAGTTTACAAGTTTGATTATAGTAAAGAGAAAGTTTCATCTGAGATTATTTGGCTATCACTTATGAAATTGTATCTCAATAAATAGTATTTATTGAAGTTTCATCTGAGATTATTTGGCTATCACTTATGAAATTGTATCTCAATAAATAGTATTTATTGAAGTTACATCTTTGAACCATAACAATAGACCTTAGATTAAACATTTCATTTTTACCTTAGGGATTAATAGGAAATATTGATATACTAATCTGGTGATTTAAAGTACCCTGAATTTAGAGGTGTTTTTAAAGTCAGCTATTATATATTCATTGTATGTGTGAAACTCCAGAATGTAATTATTCTTCCATTTCACCAATTCTATTTTTAAAGTTATTTTCTTCAGTGTATTTTCCCCAATTTTGCCAATTTTTAGTAGTTGTTATCTTCAATTTTTGTGCTTCCTTTTCCAAGTTGTTGACTTTTATAATTCTACATAACTCATTTCTTTTCTTAATTTTTTTTTACCTTCCTTACTTGATTTTTAAAATTCTTTTTGAGCTCTTCTAAGACAACCTTTTGAGCTTGATTTCATTTCAAATTCCTCTTTGAGGCTTTACATGTAGGCATTTTTCCATTTCTGTCCTCCTCTGAATTTATTTGACAATCTTCCCTGTTATCATAGTAGCTTTCTATAGTCAGGGCTTTTTAAAAAAAATTTGCTTATTTTTTCAATTTGAGTTCTGCTCCTAGGGCACAGGGTACACTCAAGCTTCTTTTTCTGGAGTGAAGGGGCCTTGTCATTGGTTTTCTGTGCTGGGGCTGAAGATGCTGATGGCTTGCCTACCACACTAGGTTAACTTGTTCTAGTTGCATCTGTTCTGCAGGTTTTGGGGCTTACAATTTGCCTTCTGCACTGAGGTTGGAAGTCACACAGCTGGCCTGCTGAGCCAGGACCTAGGGGCTTCAACTACTGATCCCTGGTGTGGCTAGAGCTTCCTACTAGATTGCCCACATAACATCTGCACTGTGCTATGCTCCCCTTTTATCCAAGTGAGACACACCTTTTCTGAAGTCCTTCTTAGGTTATCTTTCACTGAAATATTGTTTCATTTTATCTTTTTGTGGGTTCTCTGTCACTCCAGAATTCTTGTGGGGGCTTGATATAGTATTGTTTTCAAGGAAACTGGGTAGAATTTAGACAACTTCCTAGCTTCTCTCCTTTGATCCACTCTCATGTAATTATTCTTAATTTATAAACAAAGGAGAAATAGAATGTCTCATATTTGCTTATTGTTAACTGTTATTGTAACATGATAAAAAAATAATGGCAATCTTAATTTTAAGCTGTGGTTAGTGAAATTTTGGGTAAAATTTCAGGGCACTATAATTTGGTATTATTCTAAGTTTTGATTCAGATATAATTGTCTGAATTGTCCTGAAGCCAAGATTCCACCATTCAAATGGGAAATTATATGCTGCCCAAAGGGAGTGTAGTCTAAGAACAACACTCTGTTCCTGAGAAAAGTGGAGGGCATGATCTTGTGTGGGCAAAGGTAGAATTCTCTTAAATTGATTTCCTCATTGTACTATTTTCTTTCTTAACAGGAAAGTTTCCCCCTGATTCATTTTGGTGGTTTTGAGTGTCCTGTGAATAATGTGGAACTTTGTTGTATGATTAACTGTTCATTCTGCCCCTTGCCTGGAATCCAGTAGAGTGAAGGGAATTTTCCTCTATTATAGCCTGTCCCTGATCAATCTCTGCCCTTGAAACAGCAATTTTGATATTGTCATAACAATGTTTCTCTTTTTTTCCCTTTTATAGTAAAGTTCTTTAATCAGGCCAGATGAACAATGGAAATTTATTGTTGCAATATTAAATTATTGATAAATATTTCAATAATAAAACATCTCTATTACTAATAGTAAGAAAGATGTTACTATTGTCAATCTATATTTGTGGTCAGCTCCATATTCTATATAACTTACTAAATGAGTTCTTAGGCTGGACATCCCCTTGTTAATAAGTGATATGTTCATGTATAAGATTAGGTTTAAAAAAAAAACCTATTCCTTCAAAATGATATGATAGATAAATGGAGACAGAGATAGAGAAAGAGAGAGAGAGACAGAGAGAGAGAGAGAGAGATAAAACAAAGATGTAAAGTTTTTTAGAAAATTAATGCAATAGTAAACTTTGAGAAAACAACAATATTATATTGTTAGAAATCTTTGACCTAAGATGTATATTCACTTGGTTTCCACATGTATCTAATGGTAAACAGAGGCTTTAGCATATTTTGATAGTAAGTTCTCAAAATTAAAGTCTTTACATATAAAATTTTATTGTAATTGTAAAGAATTTTAAAACAAGTCTCTCCTTTTGCCCATTTTGAAATATTTGAAGGTCAGGAGAGTTCAGTTTCTAAGTCAGGCCCTCTTTTTTCAGTCTGTGAATAGCATTGTTCATATCAGATACAGATTTTGGGTAAAGATGGAAAGAACAAATAGTATGTAGAAAACTGAAATTCTCTGAAATTTGAAATGACTTTTTAGAAATGAGTGTCAATTACAAAAAAAAAAAAGTTCTTTAACTGTAATCTCCATTTTGAATCCAATTCTAACTTGTATTTATTCTTATTACACTTCAACTTATTAGATTCCATTCAGTATTCTTGTTTATTTTTTGGCTCTTGATTCTTTAATCTATCCCTCCCAGATTTATGGCATCTGTACATTATATGAGCATATCAATTATAGTTTTTATCCAAATAATTTATAAAAATATTAAACAGTACATCTGAAGTAACTTAATTAGTCAATTTAAATATCTAGGAACAATATGATTCCCAAACATTCTAGTTGAGAGTTACTAGAATACCTTTCTTAGGTTGCTATATTGACATATGTAGAAATTTATCTATATTTTGAACAATGAACAGAGATTGTATGGAAGCATATCCTTTCTCAAATTCCCTGGAAAATAATCTAGTGTTTCTTTCCCCTCTCAGATCTGCCAGTGTCATTAGGACAGCAGTAAATATCTTCAGCCCATTCCTTTTTCCTTCTGGGTGCACAGTTGCCTTCATTTTCAAGGTCCTTGCCATTATATAGTCATACACCCTGGAAAAATATCTCACATTCCCCTCAGTTGACAGGCTTCTTTTCTTCTGAGATGGTTTAGGAGGAAATAGTGACTGATAATAAATAATAATAAGTTCCTTTCCATATATTTTCTCATTTGATCCTCTCAACAAATTCATCAAGTAAATATTGACCCCATTTTATAACTGAGAAAACAGAGATATTGTGTCATGTCCAGAGTTGCATAGTAGTGTATCTAATGAAGAATTCAAACTCAAGATTCCCTGCCTTCAGGCCCAACACTCTATTCACTATATTATCTATCCAGATAATGAGTTCTGTATTGGGCTTGAGTTGCTAATCCAAGTGGAAGAGGATTTAAAAAAAAAATTAGCTGAAATTATATCCAAAAGCAGCTCTAAGTATTCTTGGGACCTAGATCCCAGAAACTCCTGGAAGGGAGTTTTTCCCCTTCCCAGGATATTATTGATGGATCACACACATGGCTTCTGGAAACTTAGATGTGTGACCTAGGTTTCCGGGTACATCATTATACAACTATTTATCAGTAGAGGCAAATGTTGCTCTGAGAGGGCAGAGCATCATCTTTCCAATTGGACATAGGTTGATGAGGGTTCTTGGAAAAAGTGGTTGCTTCAAGTAGCATAGGCAACTCAATTGAGCAAGTATAAGGTGCCTTGTCCTTATTAAAAAGCAACATATTTCTTTGCCTACATGTCATGGTATTATAACCCTGATTTTTATACTAGCAATGGACATATTCTCCAACCTCTACTGTTCTTGTAATAATCCCAACCTGGTTGTTTAGCATATTTCTAATTTCTAAAATAATTTCTAATGCTAACAACTGTTATATGCAGTTGGGAAATATTAGTCCTGATGCCAAATGGGAGAACCACCGACCTACCAATCCTGTGTTGTATAGATTTCAGACAGCATTTATACAACTGGACTAGAAGTAATATCTTCAGCCAGGTGTCAGAATAGATGAGGATTTTATCTTTCCCATCCTCCAAATTTCTTTCATATGCCAGTCATGTAGTCTGGAGCTCAGCCTCCTGGGAGAACTTGCTAATTAGTCAGCAGCTGACTCCATTAATCAATAGTTAGATAGCTACTCTATGTGATGAGAATAATACTATTGTTTAAGAAATACAAAAAAATTGAAGATTTCAACCTCTTTGTTTAGGCTCAGAATATTAAAATGAATTTCAGAGATTAGATTTTCTTTCCACTTTTTATATTATGTAAATTTCTGGTTTGGCACAATTTAATAGAAATTCTATTTAAAAAAAATTAATTTAACCAACCTCATTACTCCAAATTAAAATTTGTTAATCTAACTGTACTTAGTATGTATGGATAGCGACAAACACCAGGAAACTGGGAAGAAGGATATAGATGGGCACATTCCATTAAGGCTCTGAAAAATATAAGTGAAAATTTACTAAGCTTTTATTTGTAGAACTACTCACTGTGATCCCTACTAACCTAATTCTAAAATAATTCTCCCAGACTTTTTGTAAATCAGTGTAATAGAGCTAATCAGTAATGTTTTCAAAATTTTTCCCAGAATTAATCATACATTCATAGAAGTTAAAAATGGAAAATATTATTAAGTTGTTTTTGCCCAAGATGAAAAAGAATTCATTCATATGATATCCTATATTTTATATAACAAATCTACTTTTGAATATCTCTTCTCTTTTCCCAAATAAGATTTTTTCTTTCATTCTTATAGAAATAGCTGAACCTTGTAGTATTTTTATAATGATTTCAAATATTGCTTTGTATGTGGTCTTTCCCTTTTCATCTTCATAGATTTTAATTCAAATTTTTAAAAAACATTTTTACTGAACCAAATAATGCTTGTTTAAGTGACCTGAAATGTGGCTATCATTGACTTCTTCTTGTATTACACCTAGGGAATGTTACTTTTCATTATCCAAAAGTATCAGCACTCCATTGCTCTTCACAATACATTCTTCCATTTCCTCCTCTTTTTCTAACAGGTCTAAGTTAGCTTTATATTATTTGACTGTCTTTTCCTTTGCATTTGAAGGTATTTCTATTTATCCCTTATAGAACTAGTTTCTGAATTAAATTTTTTAACTTAACCCCTGTGTGTCTTGGATTTTACACCCGTGGGTTTTTTTTTTTTTTGGAACCTCTGACTTCCTTCAATTGGAATTTTGTTTTTGATGCTCAGATGTTTTGGGCCATTCTTTTCTGTTTCTTTTTTTTTCCTTCAGTGTGGTATTAAAGTTTTATTGTCCTGTTATGTTCTTCTATGTGATATAGAATCCTTCATTTGTCTTTTCACTTTATGTCTTTCAGTTCAGTATGTTTTGTTTTAATAGTGAGCATGTTTTCTTTTAACATTATCCCTTTTGCTTCTGTTTGAGGTTTTCCTTCACTTTTTGATGTTTTGTGTATTCACAATCTACTTTTTGGGCAACCTTTTTTTGGCAAGGCTTATCACTTTATATTCAAGATTTTTCTTTTTATTATTTTTCCTGTGCAGGGTACAAATTTTGTTATCATAATTCTCATTTGTCTTTTGTACTACTCAAGAATATGTTTTGATTCCATGTTCTCTTCCAATTCCACAGGATCCTCTGTCTTATCAAGTGTTTATTTTAGAGGATTTATTTATTTAGAGATTCAGGTATCTACCTAAACTTGTTTACTAGATCAGACGGTTATCTTTTCTTCTATTGCTGTTGTTTATCTTGTTGATTTGTCTATTTATGTTCAAGGTTTTCTTTTTCCTAAAAATCTTTGGTATTTTCAGTCCTTCCTCCCACCCCCCACCCAATCCCTTATTTTCCTTGTTGCTTCTGGACTTCGCCTCCCATAAGCCATGGATCATGGATTGAGGGCTAGATCTCATAATATCTCAACCTCTTCCCACATGGGAAAATTCTCGATCCAGAAGCTTAGATCTCTGCCCCATTTTGGGTAGTAAGAACTAGCCATAGACACAAACACAGAGACACACACACACACACACACACACCCACACACACACACTGTACTGTCCTGATGACCTGTCTTGCTCCATATTTTCCCTAGTTCTTTAGCTTAGCACCCACAATTCCCCAGCACCAGAATTTTCCCCAGCACCAGAATTTCAGAACTTTGCAGAGCTGAGGCTTCTGGATTATAACCCTATGTAGGGTTTTGTTCCTGAAAAGTTGTGGCCAAGATAGTTGTCTAGGACCAAACAGACTTCTGTAGCCTGGAGCTGGGGTTTTATCTTTGATACATATTTTGTGTATTGGAGAAGTTTGAGAGGTTGTGGGGATTTAAGAAAACTCCTTGTTTAACATCTTGTTGCTCATGTGACTTAGTCAATAATTTCTTAGAGAAGCAAAATATTTCCTCAGAGATCTAAAAGTTAGTTCACTGTATGTATAACAGAAACTATTTACACAATTAGCAAACAGTAGGTATACAAAGAATATATACAATGTACATTTAAGTAATAAATACTAACATTTACAGAATACAAAATGCTAAGAAACAGGATTAATCAGTCAATAACCATTTATTAACTGCCTACTCTGTGCCAGATATCAGGGTAAGTTGATGTTTAGAATACAGAGACAAAAATGAAACAATAATGATTTTTACTGAGAATCATACAAGTGACAGAAATCTTTTACTTATTAAAAATTTCATTGCATAAATAAACATCTGTGAATATGTTTGATTCTTAACTCTACCATGATGTAGATAAGCTGGGACTTCCCAATTCTCCCCAAATGCTTATCAAGCAAACCACTTGTTATTCCTACTCAATATAAACAATATATCAACATTCATGTCACTAAATAATTGTAGGGAATAGAGAAAATTCATTTGTATTTTAAGCAGCATCAAAAGTATAAAACAATGAGAAATTTCAATGTGACAAAATGTGCATTGAACCAGGTAATCTTTCAGTTAGGAATTATTCCTTACTATTTAAGCTAGCTACATAGGTTGATGCAAGCAGACATTAGCATACTAAATAATTCCTTTTATATTTCCAATATAGAAAAGTTACCAAGTAGGTTATATCAATATCCCCATTTTACAACTGATAAAACTGTTAAATGACATCCCAGGATCATACCATTCATAAATTTCTGCTTTGAATTCAACTCTTAATAATAATAATAATAACTAATATTTATATCATTTTTTCAAGTATTATGATAAGTACTTTACAGTTATTTCATTTGATCCTCAATTACTAGGAGAGAGTCCCTATTTGAAAAGAACTGCTTGGGAAAATGGAGAGCAGTTTGGCAGAAATTAAGCTTAAACCAATATCTTATGCAAAAGAATATAATCAGATCAGAATATATACTTGACCTGAAAAATAAAAATCTTACTATTGAAAAAGATTAGAAGAGGAACTGAGCACATAACTTTTATAGCTTCGACTAAAGGTAGAAGATTTAACTTAAAGAAAAGCTAAGGTCAGTGCCAAAAGATAAAATAGATAATTGAGTATATGAAATTGAAAGGATTTGTATTATTATCTGCATAGCTGAACAAGAAAAAAAGCAGTCAACTAAAAATTTTTTTAAAACTTAGCAAATACCCCAAAAATTTGTTATCAACTATAAATATATACATATATATATGCATATAAATATGTACATATATATATGCATATATACCCACGCACACGTGTATATATATATAAAATATATAAATATATACATATCCCAAAGCCATTTCTCAAAGAATATAATTTTTTTTTTTTTTTTTTTTTTTTTTGCTGAGGCATTTGGGGTTAAGTGACTTGCCCAGAATCACACAGCTAGGAAGTGATAAGTGTTTGAGATCAGATTTGAGCTCAGGTCCTCCTGACTTCAGGGCTCGTGCTCTATCCACTGCGCCACCTAGCTAACCTGAATAGAAATGATTTTCAAAAGGATTGTGAACTATTAGAAATTATATGAAAAGTTACTGCAAATTGCTCATAATAAAAACTACTATAGATTACTTAAAATAAAAAGTTACTCCAGATTACTCTTAATGAGAAATGAAAATAACTTTGAAATTCATGATGCATATAGCACATTGTCAAATGTGGGAGAGTTCGTGTACAGAGACACACTAATATGCTATTTTTTATTTATATATGCCTTTCTGAAAATCAGTTTAGAATTATACTTTAAAAATTGACTAAAATACCCTTATCCTTTGACCTACTGGTGTTCTGTTGGTTATGGAATCTAAAAAAGGTGAAGACAGAAAGAAACATGTTATCAACACCAAAATGTACTGGAATTTTTGTGGTAGTATCAAATTAGAAAGAAACTAGATATATTTGGATAGAGATGGGAAATAATGGATAAATAAATTGTGGTTTATTAGTATAATAGAATATTACTGTACTGTAAGAAATGATGAATATAATGAATACAGAGGAATATAGAAAGACATTAAACTGATGCAAAGTAAAATAATAGAACCTGGAAAACACTATTAAAAATGACTACAATATAGTCATACAATATAAAATTAAAGAACAATAACAATACACACATACACACACCCATATACATACAACATTGCATAATTATAATCATCAAGTTTGGCCCTTGAAGAACAAAGAGTAATATGTACTTCCCTACTCTATTCTTTCTAGTGGCTCTACATCCAGAGTAGAGCAATACATAAAATTTCTTCCTTCTCCTTCCCAGTCCATCTGTCCTCTTTGCCTAGAAACCATCCATCAGATGGTCCTAGGAGACAAGTACTGTTGGGTACACAATCCAATAGGCCTAACAAGAGAAGATGCCTTTGGAACTCCCCCCCCCCCCCACCATCTGGCCAAAGTTCTTTTAATATTCCTCCTCCTAACTAGGTACTGACTCCAGCCCCATACCACTTTTACCCCTTTAGGACTGCTCTACCCTTCTCAACCTTTGTGTTGGACTTGAACCAGAGGAATTCAGATTCCAGTTCTGGCCATTTTACTTTATCTCCTGAAAACTTGAATTTTCCAGCTTTTGACAACTTTTCCAGTTTCCTTGATTTGAGGTAAAAATCTCAAATTTATTTTGATTGGTGTTTCTTCTCAGTGATTTGGAGTATTCTTTCATGTGCTCATTAATTGTTTACAATTCTTTTGAGAAATGTTTCTTCATATCCTCTGATGGCTTTTCTATAGGGAAATAACTTTGAGGCACATAATTTTGTTATTTATGCATCTGAGAAATCAAACTCTTATCAGAGATATTCAGTACAGAGATTTACCTAAAACCTTTTTCAGATTAAAAAAAAATTCTCAAAGTTCAACTATTTTTTAAATCAAATATTGAATCGCATTCTCTTAGGGAGAATTTGTTAGATGCCTTAGATTATGGGTAAAGGTCAATTATAAGTTATTCTTGATATGAAAATACAACTTTTCAAACTCAGTGATATCAAGAACTCTTTGCTATGCACATAATAGGTACTTAAATGTGTATTGAATTGAATTAGTTTTCTTGCTTTCTCTTTTTCCCTTTCCATAACTTAATTTGGTAGTTTTCACCATCTATTATGACATCCCTTCCCTTCCCAGAGACCTTGAAGAAAGCTTCTTTATTTATCCTGGATAAGAAATAATGTAAATTTCATTAATGAAGTAGCAAAACTAGTTGACTACTTTGGATGCTGATATGTGTGTTTATTTATATTTAATAGCATTTATGTAGTGCTTTAAAGTTTGCTAAACATTTGAAAAAATATTATCTCATTTTATTCTCACAGTAACCCTGGTGCTGTTATTATCCCCACTTTTACCAGATGAGGATATGGAGGCAAGCAGAGATTTAATGTCTTGTCCAGAGTCACACAGTGAATTTAAATCAGGTCTTTTATAATTCCAAGTTTAGTACTCTTTTTATACTATACTACCTATCTGTGTATGTGTATGTATACATATAGATGTATGTATAATACATGTATCTCTGTGTATGTTTGTATGTATATAAAATCTGTGTCCTTTCCCTTTATGGAGTTGACTTCTCTTTTTTATTGAGTTTCTGAAATGGCTCTAACTAATGATTGCCCTTAATATAAGGCTCAAACAGGCCCCAAACAAAGTACTTCATTTATCTTTTCTCACCTTCTAGAATTTTATATAGATTTCCCCTCATTTTATAGACTGTGAATTCTGTCAGAAAGGATTCTAAATTTTATTTTTGTACAGAAAATATTATTTTATCACTGATTTTCATTATAAAATGGATTGAAAACTCATGATTTTGGACTAGGGAGTAGTGATCATACCAGTAGATTAATTTGAAATGATGGATGAAGTAAAGGTTGTGCTGGCACCAATTTATCATTTTTTAATTTCTATTGTGCAGGAATTATTTATTTTTAAGACTGAACTTGAAGAACTCAGGATAAATTTAATTTATTTTAGTTTTTCCAATTGCTCTTTTCTCTCTGGTAGAATAGTGGATTAAGATTAGATTGTAATAATATGTTCAGGGGCATGATCAACCATGTAGAGTGGCTTTCAGTTTTTAGTGATTCTACATGGTCTACTAGTGAGAGGGTGTATGGAGTTTGAACAGAGAAGACTTATCTAAGTCTATGAAGGATCAAAGACATTCGTCATAGAAGGCTAGATCTACCTGACATTATCCTTTTTTTAGGTTTTTAAAATCTACAACTTTTCCTCCATTATAGCTCATCCCCATTTTGCCCATAGGTCATAGGAATTTCTTTGTTCTATAAAAATTCAATATTTCTTCATTCATAGATTCTAGAATTTTGTTTCCCCTTGCTAAATATTTATAAAATTTAATTTTTCTAGGCTACTAGGTCAAACATTCCTTTTTGATGCTTCCAGCTATATGATTATTTATGCCACTGAAAATTTCATGTTTGAGACTCTTAATTATATTAAATGTTACAAATTATGTTCAATATATTAACTTATTATGATAATAATTTTTATTATTATTATTAAAACTTTTTATTTGCAAAACATATGTATGGGTAATTCTTCAACATTGACCATTACAAAGCTTTCTGTTACAAATTTTCCCCCCTACTCCCCACCCCTCCCCTAGATGGCAGGATATTCACTATATGTTAATTATGTTAAAATACTTGATAAATCGAATATATGTATATATATATTTCCACAATTAACATTTTTGTGCAAGAAAAATTATATCTACAAGAAAAAAATCAGAGAAAGGAAACACAATGCAAGCAAACATCAATAGAGAGCATGAAAATTTTATGTTGTGGTTCACATTTCACATCCCACTCTCTGGGTGTATATATGGCTTTCTTCACTGAACAATTGGAACTGGTTTGAAACATTTCATTGTTGAAGAAAGCCATGTCCATCAGAACTGATCATCATATGGTCTTGTTGTTGCCATATATAATGATCTCCTGGTTCTGCTCATTTCACTCAGCATCAGTCCATGCAAGTCTCTCCAGGCCTCTCTAAAATCATCCTGCTGATCGTTTCTTACAGAACAATAATATTCCATGACATTTATATACCATAATTTATTCAGCCATTCTCCAATTGATGGGCATCCATTCAGTTTCCAGTTTCTAGCCACTAAAAAAAGGGACTGCCACAAACATTCTTGCACATGTAGGGCCCTTTCCTTCCTTTAAGAAATCTTTGGGATATAAGCCCAATAGAAACACTGCTGGGTCAAAGGGTATGCACAGTTTGATAACTTTTTGAGCATAGTTCCAAATTGCTCTCCAGAATGGCTGGATCCGTTCACAGTTCCACAAACAATGTATCAGTGTCCCAGCTTTCCCACATCCCCTCCAACATTCATCATTATCTTTTCCTGTCATTTTAGCCAATCTGACAGGTGTGTAGTGATACCTCAGAGTTGTACTAATTTGCATTTCTCTGATTAATAGTGATTTGGAGCACCTTTTCATATGACTAGAAATGGTTTTAATTTCATCATCTGAAAATTGTTCATATCCTTTGACCATTTATCAATTGGAGAATGGCTTGAAATCTTATATATATGAGACAATTCTCTATATATTTTAGAAATGAGGCCTTTATCAGAACCCTTAAATGTAAAGATGATTTCCCAATTTATTGCTTCCCTCCTAATCTTGACTGCATTGGTTTTGTTTGTACAAAAACTTTTTAACTTAATATAGTCAAAATTATCTATCTGGTGTTCAATTAAGAGTTCCAGTTATTCTTTGGACATAAATTTATTCCATCTCCACAGGTCTGAGAGTTAACTATACTACGTTCCTCTAATTTATTTATAATTTCACTCTTTATATCCAAATTATGAACCCATTTAGATCTTATCTTGGTATGTGGTGTTAGATGTGGGTCAAGCTCTAGTTTCTTCCACACTAGTTTCCAATTTTCCCAGCAGTTTTTGTTGAATGGTGAGTACTTATCCCAAAAGCTGGGGTCTTTGGGTTTATCAAACACTAAATTGCTATAGTTATTGCCAAGTTTGTCCTGTGATCCTATCCTATGCCACTGATTGACTCCTCTGTTTCTCAGCCAGTACCAAATGGTTTTGATGACCGCTGCTTTATAATATAGTTTTACGCTTTCTGTGAATATTTCCATGCATTTTGTTTTCCTTCTTAGGTTGTTTTTTCTTCTCTTTCTAGATCTGATGTTTCTTGTGCAGTAAGATAACTGTATAGATATGTATACATGTATTGGATTTGTCATATAATTTATCATATTTAGCATGTATTAGATTATCTGTCATCTAGGGGTGGGGGGTGGGGGGAAGGAGGGGAAAAGCTTGGGGAAAAAAAGTTTTTGCAAAGGTCAATGTAAAAAAATCACTCATATGTTTTGTAAATAAAAAGCTTTTAATATATATATATATAGTTTTAGATCTGGTATAGCAAGGCTACCTTCATCAGTTTTTTTTTTTTTTTTTCATTAATTCCCTTGAAACTCTTGACCTTTTGTTCTTCCAAATGAATTTTGCTACTATTTTTTCTACATCTGTAAAATAATTTCTCGGGAGTTTGATTGGTATGGCACTAAATAAGTAAATTAGTTTAGGTAGTACTGTCATTTTTATTATATTCGTTCGACCTACCCATGAGCATTTGATGTTTTTCCAATTGACTAGGTCTGACTTTATTTGTGTGGAAAGTGTTTTGTAGTTTAGTTCATATAGTTCCTGACTTCCTTGGCAGATAGATTCCCAAATATTTATACTATCAACTGTTATTTGGAATGGAATTTATTTTTGTATCTCTTGCTGCTGAACTTTGTTGGTAATATATAAAAATGCTGCTGATTTATGTGGATTTATTTTGTATTCTGCAACTTTGCTAAAGTTGTGAATTGTTTCTAGTAGTTTTTTAGTTGAGTTTCTAGGGTTCTCCAAGTATACCATCATGTCATCTGCAAAGAGTGATAATTTGGTTTCCTCATTCCCTACTCTAATTCCTTTATGATAATAATTTTGGATCACATATTTTGTTATAAATGGCTTCTAAATTTTGAGATTCTAAATATGTATTAGATTTTCTTAGAATGACAGTAAGATGAATTTAAGCTTGTGTTTAAGACAATACTTTTCAGAAACATGGACAAAAATGTTCTATTTAACACTATTAAGATATATAAGATATATAAAAATTTTGAAAAAAAAATAAATTTAATTTATTAAATCTCACATGTATCCTGAGTTTCTAACATAATGACATAGGGAAATTTCATTTTCCTGGTATTAAAGAGGTTGTAATTATAAAAAGAATTCATTTTCATTTCCCCTCAAATTTCTCCTTCCCAACTTTCTCATTAATATGGGGGACATTATCATTGTCCCACCTCATAACCTAGATGTAATCTTTAATGTCTTATTCTCACTTATACCACATATTAAACCTGTTGTCAAATTTTATCATTTCTCTCCCTACAGCAATCTCTTTTACTTCTCCTCCTTACTCAGCTACTTCTATTACAAGTCTTATATTGCTCTGCTGCCTCAAGTTTTTCCCCATTTCAATCCACTCTCCACTCAACTATCAAAATGCTAAAGCACAATACTGATAATGTTACCCACTTAGTCAATAAAATTCATCTATTTAGTATTTAAAGTTTTTCACAACATGGCACTTTCCTACTTTTCCACTATTATGTTTTAGTCCCATCCACAGATTCTACATTGCTACCATGCTAGCCTGTTTATTATTCTTCACTCATGTAGCTTCATCTCCAGTTTGAATTAGCTGCCCCTTATATGCCTGAAATATTCACCTTTCACACCTCCACTTCCTTGCTTCCTTCAACTCAAAGCCTACCTTCTTTCTGATGAAAGCCTTTTTCCTTGACTGCCACATGCCAAGTTTTTTGTACCTTCTTTCTGTGAATACCTTTCATTTAAACTACATATTTTTTGTGTATGTATTAGTTACTTTTATGATGTCTCACCTGTATCTCCCATTAACATGGGAGCTCCTTGAGGGAAAGAACAATCCCCCTCCCATTCTTTTTAGCTGCACTATATAGTACAATGCTTTTCACATAGTAAAATGCTTAATAAATACTTGTTGACTGACTAAGTAGTCTAGTGTAACGGATAGGGAATTGGTCTTGGAATCATTTATATTTATATATAATTATATTAATATTTATAGTGAATATTTATAATTAATTAGTTTAAATGTTACTGATTTGAGACAGTTTCATTTGTTTTCCTTGAAAGAGGTAGCCTAAATAATTAATTCTGAAACAAACATTTAAAACTCATTTAGTTAGTTGACAGCTAATACATTTTAAACTTAAAGTGACTAGGAAAAAGTGGTTTATGAAGCATATTATCCAAGTATAAAGAATATTTCCTTGGTTGGAAACCATTTTTTAATACATATACTTTAATCAATAAAAATTCATTCATTTGTATGTTTTACTATATTTTTCTTCTTAAAATGTGGTGCCTGGTGCTTTAATACAATCATCTTTTCTTGGCATCTCTATTATTTCTTTCTAAGGTTATCAATTTCCATTTTTCATTACCTATGACTCCTCTCTAGTTATGGTTAGCTTAAAATAGTTAAGTTGTGACTACAGACAAACTATTTATTTTCTCATTTTCTTCATTTAATGTGCTTTCATTTTTTTGTCTGCTTTCTTGCCTACACTTTGGATTGTTTAATTTCCACGTTTTAATTTTTAGTTGCTTTATTCTTTTCAATAATTCATCTCATCATAGTTTAATATCCTTCAGATTAGTCTTCTCATTTATGAAGAGAGTTTTAAAAACAGTATATCTTTTATTTTTTCATGTATTTTCTGATCTTATTTTCCACTGCTTTTGTCAATACAGTTTTGCTTTACTAATTACACATTATTCAAAACTAGTGTTAGCAACTTTGAGACATTTTAAAACTTTCTTTGATGATGCTTATTAACTTTCAAGGGGTAAGATTAAAATCTTGCTTTGATGGTAACATATTTTTATACTCTTTTCTTTAGATAAAATTTGACAGTGTTGAAGTGTGTGTTTGCTGTGAAATGCAACATCAATCATCAGGCTGCAGCAATCTTGGTGAAACCCTAAAACTGAACCCACTTCAGGAGGATTGCAATGCTGTGAGACTGACTTTAAAGGTGAGGAGGAGTGGACTTTTTTTTTTTTCACTGCTTTGGATCTAGTCTGGCACAGTCATTTAAAGGAATTATTAAACTACATCCTTTATTTTAGTTTATTAAATGCAAGAGGGAAAAATAATTCTGACATTTTAAAAGTAGTAATAATGTCAATTAAAACCATTTTCATAGTTATTGCTTGCTATGTTTCATTTTACTTTCTATTAAAGTGAAAAGAGATTCTACTTCTTTATTTTTGCTGCTTCTGTAATACACAAAATATAGAATTAAAAATAAGAAATATCTTCTAAATACCAGGTAGTCATGAAATTCACTTCTTCCAGACTACTATATAATCCTGGACAGATGTTTTTTTTAATTATTATTTTTTAAAATATTCAAAAAAATAGTTATTCCATCTCTCAGTACTTTGTTCCAGTGTATAGCAACTGATTAAAGAAAATTTGCTAGAACAATTGTTTAAATTACTCCTTTTCTTTTTCTTCCAACGGCATAAAAAGACAGTAGAGATAGTTTTTTTTTTTGTTTTTTTTTTGTTGTTGTTATAAATTTAGAGTTGCTAAAAAAATATGTAAGAATATAAAAATAATTAAATGCAATTTCCTATTTTTCATGGATACAATTGTTTTAATAATTGATGTTTATGACTGAAAGAAGACAATTTACAATATGATGATCCTTATTTGTTGGTTTCCAGGATATTTTTTAAAAGTTTAAGAAGTTTTATTTCTAATAGGAATGTTTATAATATTGAAAGTATTTATTCAAATAGTAATAATTGAGCTTATATTTAGCATGCTCTCAGATAATTAACATTATGCATTAACTTAAAATGACTAGAATTTGAAGAGAAAAATGACCACAAAGTTGATACTTAAAAGATTAGCTCTTGTCATCCTGGACAAAGTTACAAAATCTTTGCCTTTTGACTTAGTTCATGAAGAGAAAGATGTCTGATGAGGCAAATGAGCAAATTATAACTAATCAGGACAGCAACTGTCAGTGAGGGTGTTCACTTTCCCTAATCATGATTAGTAATTGCTTTCTGTTTTTTGTAAAGAGAGAACAGCTGTGGTAAGAATACAGAGCTTTATTCTTTTCAATTTACTGAATATTTTAGAAGAAAAAGGCCTTAAACAAGAATGAAAAGCATCTATTTCTCCTCCAGCCCATCTCCAGTCCATTTACCCTATTCTTCCTCTATCATTCTTTCCAAATGCCAATGCAGATACAAGAAGAAACAGAGGGGATAATGTTACTGAATGCATTTCACAATCTCAAAGAGTAAAATAAAATGAAAATTTTTACAAAGAACTAGAAAGTAGTTTCCCCTTATTCTTTTCCATCAAAACTCATAACATTTATTTGACTGAAAACTGAATTTTGAGGGAAATTTAAGTGTTGTAGCCTATTTCTAGAGTTCAGCCAAATCCTAGATCTTATATATGAAGAGTATTTTAGTATTCCAAAATCCAGCAAAGAATTTCTTTTTTGTTTGAATAAAGGCAATTAGTATTTATCTTATATTTAGGCTGATTATAGTTGCACAGTTAGCTACTTATCGATAAAGAATCTAGAAAATGTAATAAGATAAATAATTTACCTTCAGATAGTCCCAAATAAAGCAACAGTTGTATATTTATGAACCTTTAATAAATCATAATGAAATAACTTGAAGTTCACATAAGATTTTGAAACGAATAGCAACTAGACCTATTGCATTATTATAAGAAACTTGCCAAAGAAAGAACATTTTTTATCAAAGCACATCTATACCTTCTCTATAACTGATAGTACAGTTTCCTAGGACACTGAGAAATTAATCTAATCTAGGAGTTAATCTAATAAGTAGAGTAACACACATACCCAGCATAGATCAGATGCAAGACTTGAATCCAGATCTTCCTGACTCTGAGAGCAACTCTGTATCCTTACCTCAGCTGCCTCACTTGTAGCAGTCATAAATCATTGTGTTGTCAATATTTGATAGTTAAAGAACTTTCTAATTTGCTTATTTTCTGACTAGTTCACATACTCTTAAGTGTGTTGATGTATTAAACTAATTATAGAAAGGGCTGCTACATTTCAAGACTTTCACTGAATTACTGGATAATCTTCAACTTCTAACTGAAGATCAAGGATATATTATATGCATTCTTTCCTGATGAACTGGTACTTTTGTCACTTAATATTTTTCTCACCAGTTTTCCTTTAACCCTTTCATATGTGGTTCTGTAATCTCTAGAAGGAATACTTATATTAAGTCTATGATTTCTGTTAAGATGTGCTTATATTAATTGGTCAATGAAGATTATTTATTCTTTCACAATTAAAAATTTTGCAAATAGATTTAATTATATACATTAATATTCATAGAATATATCTTCTGGTACTAAATAAACATTTGTTAAGTTATATAAAAACTTAACATTTATGTTAAACTTATAATTTTAAAATTTATAAAAAACTGAATATTTGTGATCTTATTTGATTTTCACAACAACCATTTCAAAAAAGGGGTATTATTATCCTCATTTTACAAGAAGCAAAAACTGAGGTGAAGAGAAGTTTAAGTGACTTGCTCAGGCTAGCATGACTAGTAAGGAAGAAAGGGATGAAACATCTTCCTGGTTACTTCAGTCACTTTCTTCTCTTACATCATGGTGACTTTAGGCTCTGTATTAAATTTCGATATTAGAATTATCCAGTCAATGTCTAAATTAAAATCTAGCCAAATATGTTCCTTTGTTCCCTTGATGAAATTAAATCCAATTAAGTTATTCTTAGAATGTTTGTGACTACAGGAAATTCACCTAAACATATTTAATTGTAATAGACTACTTTCAGTAGTCCTATGCTGACAATTCATTGCTGTATAAAGGGCATATTGGTGTTGCAAGTATTAGGTTAAATAATCACAAACTCTAAAAGCTTCTATCATAATAGAAAGACTTTGTGTTTGGAACTGGTGACATATTGTTTCTACCACTTGTATTATCAGCATTCCTGAATACAGAAAGTCTCATCACTAGTATCTTAACTACTCCATGATTAATTTTTTTTTACTTAAATTTTGATAAACTAGATAAAATTAAAAACCATCAATCCTGGTTGGTACTCTCCCAGTTTAGCAATGATGATAACAGGGGGCAAAGAGTGATAAAAATATTCTGCCATTTACAAATATTATTCAATTTAAGCATTATTTTGAGTTGATACACTACTAGACAAACTAAGTAACATTTTTTATTATGTCTGTGAAATAAGAGGTCAACTGGTAGCACAGTGGATATAGTGCTAAGCCTAGAATCAGGAAGGCTAATATTTCTGAGTTTAAATCTGGGTTCAGACACTTAATAGCCATGTGAGTTTGGACAAATCACTTAAAAAAGGCAAAATTAAAGAAAATAGCACTTTTAAAAAAAACAGAATAGGCTAAATGGTAAAAGAAATACAAAACTCCAATGAGAAGACTGCAATTTTCATTTCAGAATTGATCAAATTGAAAAAAATATACAAAAATTCACTAAACAGAGAAATTCCTGAAAATGAATATTGGTTAAATGGAAAAAAAGACACAAAAATTCACTGAAGAAAAGAACTCCTTAAAAAATAGAATTGCACAAATGGAAAAGGAGGTAGAAAAGTTCATTGAAGAAAATAGTTCCTTAAAAACTGTAATTGAACAAGTGAAAGCTAATGAGACACTAAGAAACAATAAAACAAAGCCAAAAGGATTTTTTAAAAAGAAGGCAATGTGAAATATCTCATTGCAAAAACAACTGACATGGAAAATAAATCCAAAAGAGATCATTTTTAGAATGATTAGAATTCTGAAAACTATGATAATAAAAAAAAATTTAGACATCATCTTTCAAAATATCATCAATGCCCTGATATTCTAGAACCAGAAAATGAAATAGAAATTTAAATAGTCTACCAATCATTTCCTGAAAGTGATGAAAATTCCTGAGTATTATACTCAAATTCCAGAGCTCCCAGGTCCAGAGGAAATATTGCAAGCAGCCAAAAACAAAAACAAAAACAAAAAAACAATGTAAGTATTGTGGAGCCACAGTCAGGGTAACACAAAATTTAGCTGCTTCTACAAGAAAGGGTCAGGGCTTGGAATTTCTGAATGACAAAAGAGCCTGGATGAGCTCAAAACTCAGGATAATCCTTTCTGGGGATTGGAGGGTGGGGAATGGATAGGTAATGAAAGAAGATTTTCAAGTACTCTTGATGAAAAGACTAGTGCTGAATAGAAAATTTGGTGTTCAAATTTAAATTCAAGAGTAGCATAAAAAAGGATACAGGAAAGGGATATCATAAGGTACTTAAGGTTAAATGGTTTACATTCCTGCATTAGAAGATGATACTTAAGGGGCGGCTAGGTGGTGCAGTGGATAGAGCACCTGCCCTGAAGTCAGGAGGGCCTGAGTTCAAATTTGGCCTCAGACACTCAATACTTCCTAGCTGTGTAACCCTGGGCAAGTCACTTAACCCAATTGCCTCAGCCAAAAAAGAAAAAAGAAAGAAAAAGAAGATGATGATGATACTTAAAACTTTCTTATTATTAGGACAGTTAGAAATATATTAACTGTGAAGGTGAAGATGGGGGAGGTGGTGGGGAGTACTTCATGGGAATTGGCTCAAAAAGGGAATAACATACACTCAATTGTTTATGGAAAGTTGGAGGCAAAGGGGACAAGAAAACAGAGGGTTTCTCATTGAAGGGAGGGCAAATTGAGCAAACAGCAGTCAGAAATAAAACATTTTTAAGGAGGGACAGGGTGAAAGAAAAGAGAATAGAATACACTGGAGGAATTAGAACAGAAGGAAATACAGTTATTAATCAAAACTGTGGAGAAAAACTTAAGTAGGTTTCTCTGATAAAGGTGTCATCTCCCAAATATGTGGAGAAATCAATCAAATTTATAAAAATAACAACTATTCCTTAAATGACAAAGTTTTTAGATAAGTAACTAAAGCTACCTATACCCATAAGAAAAGCTCTAAATCACTACTGATTGGAGAAATGCAAATTAAAACAGTTCTGAGGTACTCCCTTATATTTATTAAATTGAGTACTATAAAAGAAAGGAAATGACTGATGCTGGACAGAATGTGGGAAAATTGAGATACTAATTCATTGTTAGTGAAGTGACAAAGTAATTCAACTATTATGTAAAGTAATTTGAAACTCTGCCTCTAAAGTCTATGTCTTTCACCTGGCAATATCACAACTAGGTCTGCATCCCAATAGAGATAAGCAAGCAAAAAGAAAAAGAACCTATAAATAAAAAAATGTTTACAGAAATCTTTTCTGGTGGCAAAAATTAGAAATTGAAGAAATGCCCAGAATAAGTTGTGGTATATGATTGTGATAGAATACTTTTGTACTATAAGAAATGATGATTTATATGCTCTCAGAAAAGCCTGGAAAGACTTACATGAACTCCTGCAAAGTAAAATTAGAACCAGAAGAATGTCATACATAGTAACAGCAGTATTGTGAGATGATCAATTGTGGTTAATTTAGCCATTCTCAGCCATAGTTCCAACAGAACTATGAAGGACTTATTATGAAAAATAATACAGATCAAAGCATAGTTTGTAACTACCTTTATTGGGGGGGGGGTATTTTGGTCTACTTTTTTTTTTTTTAAACATGAAAAATACAGAAATTTATTTGTAAGACTATACATGTATAACTCATATCAAATTGGTTTCCTTTTCAATGTGGAAAGGGAAGAAGAAAATTTGGAATTCAATTTTTAAAATGAATGTTGATTATAGGTAATTGGGGGGAAAATAAATACCAAAAAAATTAGTAAACCACAAAAGGTCAAATGCATGGCTCTGAGTCACTCCTTCTAAGATGTCATTGATTTTAATGCTCCACTTAGGATCTGTGTACCCTGTTTAATTTGGTGGTTTTCTAGTTTTTTTTAAGTACATACTCAATTCTTTGATCTTCTCTTCCTCTTTTTTATTGATGAGAGTATTTAAAGATAAAAATTTTCCTCTGAGTGCTGATTTTGCTGCATCCCAAAGATTTTGGCATGTTATTTCCTTATCATTTTAAAATAAAATTATTGTTTCTATGACTTTTCCTGCAACTCATTCTTTAAATTAGGTTATTTTTTATTTTATTTTTAGTCTGTGTTTTTATGTTTTATTAAAAATAATTTCCAATGCATTATGATTTGAAAAGAATGCATTTAACATTTCTGCTTTTCTGCATTTAACTATTATTGATCTGAGATGCATCAGTTTGTAAAATTATGTAAAATTTTATAAAGTAAATGTAGCCCTGAGAAAAATATGTATTCCTTGCTATTCTCATTCAATTTTCCAGATATTTATAATTTCTAGGTTCTTTAAGATTCTGTTCACTTCCTTGACTTCTTTCTTGTTTATTTTTAATTAGATTTACTGAGTTCTGAGAGGGTAAGATTAAAGTCCCCTGCTGTTACAGTTTTGCTATCAATTTTCATCTGTAATTAACTTTCCTTTTCCTGTAAAAAATTGGATACTATAGCATTGGTGTAATTGGTGCATAGAGGTATAGCATTGATATTATCTATGGTAACTCATGTATTTTCTCTGTTTATCTTTTTAAATGATCTAGTTTTGCTTTAACTTTCTCTGAGTTCATGACTGCTTCTCCTTTTTACAAATTCAACTCCAACCCTTTATCTTTACTCTATATCTATTTTTCATTTTAAAATGTGTTTTCTATAGAAAACATATTGTCAGATTCTGGTTTTTAATCTGTTTTGCTATTCATTTCCATTTTTGGGTAAGCACATCCTTTTCACATTCCAAATTACAATCACTACTTGTTTTCCCTCCATCATATTTCTTGTCAGTACTTATTCATCTTCTCTGTCTCTGTCTCTGTCTGTCTCATATCCTTCCCAAATATCTAATTGATTTTTAACCATTGCCTCCCTACTCTACATCCTTTCTAAGAATCTCTCCCTTATCCTCTTCCCTTACTCTCCTATTGCTTAATAAAATAACTCTCTTATGTTTCCCTCCCTTACCCTCTCCCCCTTTAAAAATCCTTTCTTATCCTTTCCTTTTATACAGTTATTTCTTTATCTTTAACCTCTATCTTTCTAAAAGTCCTTCCTTTATCCTCTCCTCTTACCCTCCCACTTCTCTGTAATTTAAGAATTGTATAACCTTTTAAGTGTATATTTTCTCTTTAACACTTCTGATGAGAATAAGGTTCTAGCATAATTTATCCTTCACGACTTCCTGCCTTCACTGTAACTACCTCTATGAAATAATTGTGTCATTTTATCTATCCCTACCCAGTCGTATTTTTTAGGATCTTCCCATCATACTTAACTCAACCCCAAGCCTTCTATTTATGTAAGCTTTTAAACTATACAAGTAATGATAACATTCTTAAGAGTTACAGATAATATTTTCCCACATAAGAAGTAAAGATTTTTACATTATTAAATTCTTTGTAATTGGTATTTAATGTTTACTTCTTATTTTTCTCTTGAGTCTAGTAAGTCAAAATTTCCATTCAGTTCTGGTGTTTTCCTCACAAACACTTGAAAATCCTTTAGTTCCTTAAATGTTAATTTTTTTTTTTCCATTCAGGATAACATTTAACTTTGTTGGTTAAGTTACTTTTTGGTTGTAAGCCCAACAATCTATTCTGAAGAGTAAAGGAGTTGGACATTAATAGCTTCTGGGTTAATAGCTTCTGTTGGGCTATTAAATTTTGTATTATCTTGACTATAGTTCAATATATAAATTGTGTAGTTTCTTTTCCTAGTTGTTTATAATATTTTTTTCCTTTCCTCGGAAGCTTTGAAACTTAGGTATGATGTTTCTGTGAGTTTTCATCTTGGGATCTTTTTCAGGTAGTACTTGGTGTCTCTGTTTCTATTTCACTATCTTGTTCTAAAACTTTAAGGCAATTTTCCTTAATAATCTCTTCATGTTTAATGTCTGGACTCTTTTAGACTCTTTTAAAATGATAACTTTCAGATAGTTTTACAATTCCTTTTTTTTTTTTTTTTTTTTTTTGCTGAGGCAATTGGGGTTAAGTGACGTGCCCAGGGTCACACAGCTAGGAAGTGTTAAGTGCCCAGGGTCACACAGCTAGGAAGTGTTAAGAGTCTGAGACCAGATTGGAACTCAGGTCTTTTTGACTTTAGGACTGGTGCTCTATCCACTGCACCATCTAGCTGCCCCAGTTTTACGAGTCTTTTATTGTTTCTCCTCAATCTCTTCTTCAGATCAGTTGTTTTTTTAATGAAATGTTTCATTTTTTTTGCTGTTGTTTTTTAAGCTTTATCTTTGGGTCTAACTTAAGGTATTCCTCTTTGTTGCTCAGCCCCACACCAGGGCCCCCCCGCAACACTGTCACCACAATCTTGCTTCCTGACATCCCTCCCACAACTGCAACTTTAACTGACCCCTCTTCCCTAGAACCAAAAACAGGTTCTCTGCTCTCCTAGGGCCCACAGCAAGTAGGGTCTCAGTCTTTTGTGACCATATTCACTGGCATGTGTTTGTCATCCTCATCATAGTACCAGACAATGTCTAGCCAGTGTATTTGGACCTGGAGTTCAACACTAATGGAGGATCTTACAGTCTTCCACGATAGCTGTTAAATCCCAATATTGTCTGTGAGGTGAAAGTTCTTGAACTGAGGATGGCACCTACACAGCTGCCCCCAAGGCTGGCTTGTTGATTCAGCAGTATCTGCCAGGAGATATTTGTTTCAATCAGATCAAACTATTATCCTATTTGGGTCTTTGCTAAAGTCTGTCAAAGTTGTATTAGGCAGACAGCTGTTTTACTTCATTAATTATTTCTGTCACTCAAAGTTTAAATTGAGCCATTTTTTATATTGTTTGGGGGGAATTTAATAGAGCTAGGTAATTTGCTGCCTTATTCTTCCATCCCCTCAGAATCCTGTCAAGTTCATTAGTTTTGATAATTGTTTTCCTATTCTTCCTTATTTTCTCTTTACTTTTAGAAATTATTTGTTATAAAGATGGCTTTCTGGAACAAAAAAAAGTAGAATATTGCAGCATCTAGGTGATGCTAAAAAAAAAAGGCTAATACTAAAAATATTTTTTTTACTTTAAAATAATTTGTCTCCTACCTTTATTTGTGAAAAGTACTTGATCTTATTATCTTCTAATTTTTTTATTGTATAACATATAATATCCAAGTAGCCATAGTTAGATAAAATTATTTTGAATTTATTGTGATAAATAACATCAGATATCTTAACTTTCCAGATTTACCAACAATTCTTTTCATGTGACTAATTCTCTTCTAAATAATCTGTGTCTTGTGCTCTAACTACATTATTACAAATTTCATTGTTTTTTCAATGTCAAATTATTATAATCATCACTAATTTTTTTAGTATAATTTATGGTGCAGAAGTGCATTCTGCTCTTTTTCTAAGCCTTTTGTTTTCTTCTTTAATTATGTCCTTAAATAATTATAATAGGATTTTCAGAATATTCCTTTTACACCTCAGAATGTTCCTTTTAATATATCAATCTTAATTAACATATGTCTTACAGTAGTAGTATGTGCTCCACATACTATCTTGATATCTATCAAAATGCCCTATTTGTATATATAATTGCTCACATTAAGTTGATAAAGATTCTGTACTTGCTTAATAGTTTTTCCCTTTTAAATTCATGTATTCATGACTGAATTGTCTCAGTCATTTGTTTATTATTAACAATGTTATAATTATTAATGTGATAATTGCCCTTCTTAACCATACCATATTGAATTGCATTGGTTATTCTATTGGATACATTCCTCTCTAGTGGAGAAATCTGTAACAGTACTCCATTGTTCCTTTTTTTGTGGTCCTTTTTGCATATTATTAAATGTCTTGTCATTAGGGTAATATAGGTTCCTAGGAAATCAGAGCATTCAGTGAGGAAAATATTTCATTCCTTCACTTTTATATGTGCTCTCAAGAAACAGTCTTTTTCAAGCGTAGCATTGTTATAAGGAAAATATTTAATTATAATTTCATCTTTTTCTACCCTTTAAGTAATCAAAACTATTTTGAGGTTAATCTACTATCTGACACTCAAACTAAATTTGCTTTTCAAGATATATAGTTATATATATATATATACATATATATAATATATGTTCGCATATATATATATATATATATAAACCCATATTTTTTATTAAATGAACCAAAATATGAATGACAACAGGCAAATTTGTGGAATAGCACAATTGATATTGACTTGATTTATTTGATTGAATATGTTAAATATGCATTTTGCTACTCAAAAAAATCACTTTCTGGGTGGTAGGACTATTATTGAATGAATCACATTGAGGGGATTCAGTAAATATTAAAAAGAGCAACAATTAGTATTGTAATGGCTAAATTCTTTAGACCTAAGAGAAACATGGCAAATGTAATTAAGAACAAATCTTGATATCGTTTATCCCTTAAAGTGGGATAAAACAAAACAAACAAGCAAACAAACAAACAACAACAAAAACAGCCTTTATTGAGGCAAAATGAAGATTAAAAAAAAATTATTCTGATCACATGCCAAGACAAAGTTAGTTAAGGAAACTAACTTGTGACATATTATTCCAGGTGGTATGAAAGAAATTATATACAGAGTACAAAAAGAGCAGATTCATTAACTTAGGAAGTTTAGACAAATTGTCATGTGGTTGTAATATTTTGTAGAATTTTAATTCTCTCCTACATTTCAGAATGTCAGTATGATTAGATTACAATGAACTCCTAATTCAAAAGAGTGAACAGGACTTTTTTTTCTTCTTTATTTCCTGGTGTAATAACTAATTTGTCAGTAGTCATATAATATAACAGCAAGAGAATCTTTATATAAAGGGGAAAGTGGAAAGCAGTAAATTATATATTTTAAATGCTTTCCTTTCTTGAGGACAATGCTACTATGACTCATTTTGAGTAAAGATTCAAAATAAAGTAAGATGCTTTATTGACAAAAATGCAAAAGGACTTTAAAAATAAAATTGTGTCTTTCTTTAATATTTCTTTGCTTTTCTTAAAGAAATAAAAAAGCTTTCTTTCTAATTTTAAAAGTAAGCTACCAACATATAGATAATTAGTTGTCTTATTTTTAGAAGTGACTTATTTAAAAGAACATGCCTCTAAGCATGATTACAGATATGTAATATATTAAATTGAGGCAATTATCTAAATAATCTCAGTACTTTGGGACTTGTCTGAAGTAACCCTGAACTGGAAACTGTTAGAAAATTATGTTAGAATATGATTCAGGATGAAGTTACTAAAGACACTTAAGGCTCTGTATGGAAGAATCGCATCTGTACATCATAAACACATTTTTTTTTTTTAACAGTAGAGAGTGTGGAGGTATATAGCATGAATAGCAATTAATATGACAAAAGAAAGACTCAAGAGAAAGAAAATGACTAGTTATCAATATGGAAAGCAATTTGCAAGTCAGCTGCCTGGAAACATGTTAGAGCAAAAAGTAAAAATTAGTTCCCAATTAGAAAATGAGAAATAGAGATGTAAAATTAAAACAATCTTAATTTGACCAATTTAAATAAATCATTGACCACCACCTTCCTTCTTCCCTCCTGCCCCCAAATCCCTAGAAATAGATAAAAGGAAAAAAAAAAAAAAAAAAAAAAAACATCCACACAGACTTTTACCAGTGCATATGATAGTTTAATGTATGTAAATCAATCAGCACTTCAGAGAGTATAGAAAATGTGTTAGCCTGGAAATACTTGGTCTCCTTACCATCCAGTCAGATTTGATAGCCAGAGGCAATATTGGTTTGGAATATAAACCGATTTTTAAAATCTTTTGGAGGAAAATTATAGGTTATAAAGTGATTCTCTGAACAAATAGTAAAAAGAAATGGAGGACAAATATACTTGGGGAATGTAAAAAAACAAAAGATACCAATAAAATTTTACTTTTTAAAGATTAAGAAATCATTGGTGACTGGGGGAAATCAGTTTCCGTTGGATCATGAAGCCAAAAGCCTTATTGCTAAGGGTAGAAGAATGAGAGATAAGAATGGGAAAGATAGTATAAAGTACTTGTTCTAGAAGTTTGAGCTAAAAGGGAAAGCTATAAGATGATACTTTGAGGAGATTGTATAATGTAGTGGAAGTTTATTTGGTTATTTATTGTTTTTAAATAGTGAGGGAGCTCTGGGTATGGTTGAAAGTAGTAAAGAGGAAATCAGTTTGGAAATATTAAAGATTCAAGAGAAAGAAGGGGCATAGTTAAGCCTGCAATCTTCTGGGCACAAAGAGATGGAATAAAGTGCAGATGTAGAATGATTGACCTCAGCAGAAAAAGGACTATCCCATTTTCAGAGGTGGCCTTGGTAGAAAAAAAAAGGACAACTTGTTTGGGGAAAGGAAAGAGTGGGAGATGATACAAAGAGAATGAAAAAGAGGGAGACTCATGAACTTTTCGGTAAAATAAGAAGCAAAGACTTCAGCTAAGTGAGAAATGAGGGGAAAGAAGCATAAGGAAGCTTGAGGAATTAATAGAAGACTTGGAATGTTTCTCTGGGGCTTGGGCTAGGAAATCACTTTTGAGAGATTAAAAGACTGCTTTGGTATAATGAAGTCCCAGATGAAGATGGGTAATAGGAATTATTTGTTAGGACTTCCTCCATCTTCATTCCTGGAAGGAGGTCAACAAACAAAATTAGAAAATATTTTTCAAGATTATTGTAGCAAACTTTTCACACTATAAATGTTAGTGGTATCATATTTATACTCTACATCAGAGTCTTACCGTTTGTCATGAATAAGCAGAAATATCAGTAAAGAAAAGAGCTAAGAAGGAGAGATGGACTCTGCTAAGTCTATATAGAGGAGGTTCATAAGTGAGAACACAATTGTGAGATAATTTCTCAAGATCTCTTGATGACATCAAGATACTGAATGATTGGATCAAATAAGCAGAAGACTAGACTGAAAAGGTATCTATAATTACCAATCCATATGCGTCCTTCAGATCTGTGAGAATGATCTTCATACACATTAACGGCAACCGTGATGAAGATATGAGGAAAGAATATGAAAGTTTTAGGAAACAACCACAGTTACAAAATTGGAGTTTTGGAAAGGATCTCTGCAAATGTTATATCTTACTATATTATATCTGACTAGTGATTATCTAGTTTTTCCTTTAAGACTTAAAAGGAAGGGAACTCATTGTCTCTTAAGGTAATCTGTTCCACTTTTGGACAGCTTTCATTGTTAGAAAGTCCTAATACTAAACATCTGAAACTCGCATCCAATTTTTCTGGTTCTTCCTTCTTGAACCAAACAGAAAAAATATCAGTTCTCTTCCCCACATTACAGTATTTCAAATACTTGCCCATGTGAGCTGTCATGTCTCTAATGAGACATCTTTTCTCCTGGATAAGCATCTTTTTTAGTCTTTTATGGATTACATCCCTATAATCACACTGTAAGGTACAGAGACACCAATACCCCACTATGCTTATTCTTTATTGACTATTAAAAAATATTTGTTTTGGTAAAGCAAAAATTACCTTGAAGGTTGTCCACCAACAATCTATTTCCCATTCATATATTGAAATTATTTGAGATTTATTGAAAAGTATAAGCACTGGTAATTTTGATGATTCTGGTTAATATTATCAAGCAAAGAATAAATCAAACTCATGTGTTTATTAAAAAGTATTTGACACTTTCTCTGAGGATGTCCCATACATTATCTAAATGGTGACATCTTCCAAATTCCCTGACACTTATGGAATATCTTAAGATTTAGAGGAATTCTGCAAGTTGAATGGATCCCTTGTTGAAGATGAATGGAAAACATGATCAAGAATTGCTTTGAATCATAAGGCATTAATGAGATGTGACCTGAATCATTGGAAAAAGGACTCATATTAATGAAATCACTAATACTTCAAAGCGTGGAAATATTCACTTAATTCAAGGTGAATGGCATATCACTTGGTATATTATAATAGTCTCTTTCCATTTCATAATAATTATGAATACAAACCTTAAGTTATATCAATCCAATTAAAGTTGTGGATATAGTTTTTAATTTGGTTGAAAGTCAAAGCTCTGTTAGTTTCTCCATTATACTTTATGACTTCAAATATGCTATTTTATGAAGAAATTAAAAATAATTATGTAGGGAAAAGATCAGGGAGATGTCTTTACTGGACTCCCAGGTGTAGACATATTGCTACAAATGTCATCTTTAAGATTCCCTTGCTTTCTTTCACCTTAAGTCTCTTACTCCAAGCATTTATTAAGTAATTACTATGTGCTGAAGATACAAGAAAAAGTAGAAAGAAAGACTATATGTTCCTGCCTTCAAGGAACTTATATTTCAATGAAGGAAGATAACAATTTTTTTTTAAAGCTTAAATGGAGGAAAGGAAAGAAATACCAAAGTGGGAGGTAAGAATGGGGAATGACTAGCTTGATGCTTTCCTTAAATGAAGAAGCTATTCATTAAGAGGAAGAGGCCTTAGAGTTGGAGGCTAGTTCCAACATCCACATTTCCAGTCGTCACTGCTGTCACTGTCTAACTGTAACATGTTCATTTTTTTTCCTTTCATTTCCATCTCTTATGTCTCTCCTTTATTTCTCTCTACCCAAAACCAAGCTATTGCTCGTTTCACATATTTATGTAAATATCTTACATTGCATATTCAAAACTAATATTGTTGGGATTCTTTCCAGATAATGTTTGTCCAGTTTTCTGTGAATACTACACATTCTACAGTGATTTCATAGTCTACTTGGCAATTTCTTTATTCATGAAATGCTACAGGGCCTAGTGTGTTTATCTTTTTCTCTTTATTTCAAATAAGAAAGAAAAATTGTTTAAATTGAGACACCATTTTTGTACATTTCATCGTGCACTTTGAAATGCAACCCAATCCTATATAAAATAGCCATTATTAAGGGACCTAAATGCAACAGAATTTCAAATCCATTGTATTTTTTTGAGGGAGAAAAGATCAAAAGTTAGGAAACATGATATTGGTTAGAATAGAAAATGGCAAGGAATATTTTATGTATGTGTATATGTATAAATAATGCTGTATATATCATATATACATATATGTGTATGTGACTATGTAAAGGTAAATATATACGTCTACAAATAATAGCTAGAAATATGTTCGGCACAGGCCATCTTCTGTTCAAACAGTAGCCACATTGGATCCAGAAAGGCTAAACAACGCCAAGTTTCTCAGTAGTGATGAATTGTTTTATCCATGATATGTGATGAAACATAAAAGCAACAACAGCAACAACAACAATAAAAAAAATAATAATAGTGAGGAAACATAAAAATAAAATGGTCGCTGATTTTGTACAGCCCACTTCTACTTCCATTAAAACAATAATCAAGTGACAGGAAACTAAAGGATGCTACAGATCACAAAGTATTTAAACCATGTACAAATATTAGCATTTGCTAGAAAAACTGAAGCAACTAGATGAATATATTTCTATAACTGAAAGTACAAGCCACAAATTTCCAGATACCTCACAGCTTCTCTTTGATGAATAAAGGAAAAAAAGATATTTAAGGTTTTGTTTAACACCCAAACACAGTAAGAAATACCATTGATTGAAAGTTTGGGTCATCGGGCTATGCAAAGCTCACAATATAAGTAAAGAAGTATGAAGGTAATGAAAGATTATATAACAACAGTTGTTTATGATAGTAAATGTAAATAAAAATTCTCCAGCATAGATCCTTATTTTGCATGTATTATGAAGCAAACAAAAAAAAAAACTTTGGAGAAAATACCTCATGTGTCATTATCTTTTTTACAGACAGACAAGAATGATAAGTCTCAAAATGGTTGTCACCTGCTCTTGGTCATTTTACTAATCAGAGATTGACCCTTAACCCAACACTTCAGATTCCAACTTCTGTTCTTCTGTAGAACTACCAGGCTGTGTCTATAGAAGTCAAGTCAACAAGCATTTATTAAAGAACTTCTATGTAGGGCAGCCAATTGGTACAGTGGATAGAGCACCAACCCCAAAGTCAGGAGGACTTGAGTTCAAATCTGGCCTCAGACATCTAACACTTCCTTGCTGTGTGACCCTGGTCAAGTCACTTAACCCCAATTGCCTCAGAAAAAAAGGGAAAAAAAAAAGAACTGCTATGTACCAGACATTGTGCTAAGCTTTAGGGATGCAAAAACAAATTTTTAAGGATCCTGCATTCTAAGGGGAGACACATGTTAACAACTATCTACTAACAAGCTCTGTATGGGATAAATTGCAGACAATTTCAGAGCAAAGGCATTAAGAGGGATCAGGAAAGAATTCTCGAAGAAGATGAGAGTTTAGTTGAAACTTAAAGGAAGACAAGAAAGCCAAGAGATAGATATGTGGAAAGAGAGAATGCCAGAAGGGAATGATTGCCTGTGACTTTGCAAAGAGCTAGGAGGTGGACTGTCATTTGTGAGGAATAACAAAGAGACTTTTGTCACTAGATCATAGGGTATATGAAAGGGAATAAAGTGTAAGAAGACTGAAAAGGTAGGAAAGTGATGAAGGTTTTTAAAAAATAACAAAGAATTTTATATTTGATTATGGAAGTAATGAGATACCAGTGGAGTTTATTGAATAATGGGATAGAAAAGGGTGTCATAGTCAGAGTTATGCTTTTAAAAAAAATCACTTAAGCATCTGAATCCAGAGTGGACTGAAGTTTATGAGAAACTTGAGGTGGGGAGGCCAATTAAAATGCTTTTTTTCAATAGTCTAGGCATGAGATAATTGGGTACCAGGGTAGTGGCAAGATAAGAGGGACTGTATACAAAAGATATTACAAAGGGAGAATTGAAAGAATTTGACAAATGATTGGCTATAAGAGATGAGAGAATGAGGAGTCAAGGATGGCATCAGGATTGTGAGTATATCTGATGAGGAAAAAACTTTTAAAAAATGTTTAAAATTATTTTGGAATGCAATTGGGGGAAATTTTTTTTTTACTTAAAAAAAGAAGAAAATTAAGAAGAGAGAGTTTGGGGAAGTTGTTTTCTTTTTCCATTTCACCAAATCTATTTTTTAAAGAGTGATTTTCTTCAAATAATTTCTGTGTTTCCTTTTTCATAACTCAATTCCTTTTTCAATTTTTCTTCTAATTTCTCTTTTAAGATCCTTTTTGAATTTTTCCAAGAGAATCTTTTGAATTGGAGAGCAACTCATGTCTCCCTTTGAGGCTTCATCTGGAGACAGTTTACCTTTAGTGTCCTCAGGGTTTGAGGTCATCAGAACTCATCTCGCTTTTTTGCTCATTTTTAAAGGGTGAAGTCTGCCCTTAGGGTAAAGAGGAGATTATCCCAAGCTTCCTCTGTAGGCAACAGCAGCTCTTGAGTTGAGGGTATGACATATCTGCCCTTTACCAACCAGTATACAAACTAATGCAATCCATATGCAGTCTCTTACTAAGAAGGGCCTCATATAGTTTGACTAAAAACTGCTTCAAAATAGTGTGGTTACCTACACACCTGTCAGATTGGCTAAAATGACAGGAAAAGATAACGATGAATGTTGGAGGGGATGTGGGAAAACTGGGACAATGTATTAACATTGTTGGTGAAACTGTGAGCGGATCCAACCATTCTGGAGAGCAATTTGGAGCTATGCTCAAAAAGTTGTCAAACTGTGCATACCCTTTGACCCAGCAGTGTTTCTACTTGGCCTATATCCCAAAGAGATCTTAGAGGAGGGAAAGGGACCCACCTGTGCAAGAATGTTTGTGGCAGCCCTTTTTGTAGTGGCTAGAAACTGGAAACTGAAGGGATGCCCATCAATTGGAGAGTGGCTGAATTATGGTACATGAATGTTATGGAATATTATTGCTCTGTAAGAAATGACCAGCAGTACAATTTCAGTGAGGCCTGGAGGGACTTGCATGAACTGATGCTGAGTGAAACGAGCAGAACCAGGAGATCATCATACACAGCAACAACAGTATTACATGATGATCAATTCTGATGGACATGGCTCTCTGCAACAAAGAATTGTCTCAAACCAGTTCCAATTGTTCACGAAAACCATATACACCCAGAGAGAGGAAAATGAAATATGGATCACAATGTAACATTTTCATGATCTCTATTGACATTTGCTTACATTGTGTTGCCTTTCTCTGATTCTTTTTTTTACTTGTAGATAGGATTTTTCTTGCATCACTTGTCAAGCATTTCAACATTATTAACATGTAGTGGACTTCCTGCCATCTAGGGGAGGGGAGGGGACTGGGAGTAAAATTTGTAATGGAAAGCTTTGTAAAGATCAATGTTGGGGAACTACCCATATATATGTTATACAAATAAAAAGCTTTAATTAAAAAAAAAAAGAAAAAAAATAGTGGATTAAGTCAGAACACCTAAATTTGAAATCCCCATTACTTTTGCAAACCTGGAAAGTCAGTTCCTTAACTTTCCTGAGGCTCACTTTCCTCATCTAGAAGAATGAGGGGGTTAAAGTAGGTTAATACTGAGTTTCCTTCCAGCTATACATCTATGTATGATATCTCTCCCAAACTCAACCCATTGATTCTGAAAACCTTATTCTGCATCCTTCCCTGCCTACTCCCTTATTTCTTTCTCCCTCAACGTAACACCCTTTCCTCATCCAATCATGGATGACAAAGCTACCTACCTTTTCTATTGTGCTCTCTGGAATATCTGCTCCATTTTCCCCCTTGCTAATCTTTCCATTTTCTAGATATTATTGAGATCTGGTTCCCTCTTGATGATAGTCTATAGTTGTATATTCATTCACTTTCCCCAACTCACTGGTAGGGGTGGTGA
>JAJPUD010005561.1:100000-155286 GCA_023553655.1 Myrmecobius fasciatus
AAAGGAAAAGCTTGGGAAAAAAAAAGGTTTTTTGCAAAGGTCAGTGTTGAAAGGTCACTCATATGTTTTGTAAATAAAAAGCTTTATAAAAAGAATAGGTATATCACAGGGTTCTATTATCCCTTTATCTTCACTTAGTGATTTCATCAGTTCCCAGTGATGTAATTTCCATTTCTATGCTGTTGATTTCAAATATTTTCTGTCCTAAATGTTCTGCTGACTTTTGTCTCATCTCCAAGTGCCTTTCTTCTTGTCTTTTCTATGTATTTTTAATGTTTCATTGAATTCTTTTTGTTTGTCATTTACATCACTAACTCCCAACTTCATTCTTATTCATTAGAAACTTTCCTTATAATAAATAAATATCATCAATCAAAACCACTGAATACTTTGACTTTGTCTGAAAATTTATAGCTCATTCTTTGCCTCTTGCATATGTTACCTCAACACTGCTTACCTTCTTGCTTTTCATTACTGTAACATTTATTTTCTCTTGCCTAAAGTCCTCGGGCTAGAGGTGATTTTGGCACTACTATTATTTCAAAAGATTCTACCTTCTGTTGAAATATTTCATGGCTTTTGCTCTTCTTAATGAAGTTTTAATTACTATAAATTGCATGTATTTCTTGCTATTTTGAAGCAATCAAGTAAAGGAGTTATGTCTCCCTTTCAAAAAAAAAAAGAAAGAAAGGAAAAGAAAACCCACCATTTTCTGATCATGTGATCACCATCATTTATCTGCAACTTCCTTTTAACATCTGGATTCTTTTATGACAAGAATATTAATATTGATATGATCAAATTCCTCCAGTAGTACATCATCTTTTTGGTCATTGGACAAAGTTCTCACATTTGCATTACCAAAAGTTAAGTTATTTTTTTTAATGGTTTAAAAACTATGGTTCTTGGCTTTCTCAACTTATTTTATGCCATTATCATTTTAGAAGGAGAAAGGAATCACACAGGACTAAGGGCCTTCTTATAACCTGCTTTGTTTTATGCATTCCCATGACCAGAGAATTCATCCCCAAATGACCACTCTAATAGAGGTAAACTCTTCCATAATTAGCAGGGTTCTTGGAGAACTGACATAATTGGTAAAACTTTTCAGAGTTTTTGATCCACTTGTACAACTTTTATTATATATAAATCATGATATAGAATCAAAATAAGACTTTGGGGGAGATTCAGGGCAGACTTATTTAAGCTTTGGCATCTTACCTACAACAAATTGTCCCTCAGAAGCAGTATGAAATTTATTTTCAAATAACTATGACTAGAAAAAGAGGTTGGCTGGTCATGTAAAAATCTGTGTATTGTATTGATACAGTCCAGAGATTTACATGAAGCTCTCAACACATTGGATAGACCCCAACACAATATATAATATTTGTGGGAAAACAACGTTGAGAGTCACATAGAATGAGGAAGCACAAATGAGCAATCATCTGTAATATTGAAGGGAGTACCTCCATTGATAAAATCAAAAACCATCTGCATATCAAAAGATACCTCATTGTAATCACTTATGTCCTTCATTTCAACAAAAGTCCTATTATTAATTACCTTGGGATCTATAGCCAACTGATTGGATATGGTTGTTTTAAGCCAAGTCAGATTATTGAATAAAATGAGACCCAATTTTTAATTTATTCTGAATGTGTGTGGTACTCTAGGATTTCCTTGCATTCTGATTTCTATACTTTTTTTAAAATGGATGTAGGCATGTGGTTAAGATTCAACATAAATGAAAAAGGGTAGGGTTGGAATCTTTGTCAGAAAAAAATTTCTCCAGCTTTAGTGGGATGAGTGGAAAGTTATCTAGAACAAATATAGCCCTTTGGTTTGAAGTCTCACCTGAGTGTTATAGTTCATCATGCAAAGAAAAAATACCCAAAGGTTTTGACTAATTGGTACACTTGATAATTATCCCGTGAGTTAACAAGACTGCTTAGATATATATACATTGTAAGAAACCTCTAGGGTTCATTTCTTTTTTAGCAGGTGCAAAAATAGTATATCTTCTGTTCATAAAATTTTAAAAAAAGCTTATTTCAGAGCTCTGAGATTAACTGGTTTATAGAACTCAAACCTCAGACAAATTGGGAAAACATGGCCCATTTGGGTGATATTTGAACAGAAGCACAGCTGTTCCTCTGCACCTTTGGGAAAAAGGGTGCCCCAATGCAATTACTTTTCTCAGTGAAGCTGCACCTAGCTTCTGAAAACTATAAAAAGGTTCATTTTAACAGTAATTGGAGGGGGGGCCCAGAGGGAAAGAAGTAACAACTATAAAAGTGTGCTTGTGTGTAGGGGGGTGTAGAAGTATGCTTCTGCTAAGAATGGAACATGTTTACTGTCATTAGCCTGAAAAATTGTAAATTGTGTTATGGCCTTGTTTATACTACTCTACTTTAATCAGTATTTTCTGAACTAAGATATTCTGTTTATATTTGAGTAATTTGTTCTTATAAGTGATAATATGTATGAATTTCATTTTTTGCTTCATTAGCATGTCTCCTGACTCAGTTATTTTTTTCTCCACTTAACATTTATTGTCAAGGCATGGAATCTTTTTGTAACAATGTAATTATCAATAGCAATCTTCACAATAGAAATATAAACTGAATTCTAATTTATCATTTGGTTTTGACGCTAACAATCACAGTAGCAGTAACTACAACTTGCATTTACATAACACTTAAAGGCTTATAGTCTTTTCTTCACAGTAACTGGAAAGTAGAAATAGAAGTTTTATTACCCTTATTTTGTTTTTTAGAGTGGGAACCAGGTTAAGTGACCAATTCAAGATCAAACAGCTATTATTAATCATCAACTTTAGGTGCTAAAGCCGAATTTTCTAACTCTACCTCCTATATACTGGAAAAGCAGAAGTAACAACAATCACTGGGATTGCTGCCTATATTAGACTTTCTTGCTTAATAAATATGGTTGGGCTTGATAGTGAAATATTACTATTCTTTAGGATTGCTTAATGTATTGAGAATGTGGAAGAGAACTTTAATGGATTAACTTTATATTTAAATGGATTTAACATTAGATTAGTTTAATCTAATGGATTAACTCAAGTTAATGAATGTAGGAGAATAGAAATGGAGTTATCTGTTGTAGGGAATATACATTTGTGACATACTTTTCATATAAGAAATCAGTGTTTGTGCAGTTCCAATTGTTCAGTGAAGAAAGCCATATACACCCAGAGAGAGGGATGTGAACTGTGGACCATGGCATAGCATTTTCATGCTCTCTGTTGATGTTTGCTTGCATTGTGTTTCCTTTCTCAGATTTTTTTTCTTGTAGACATGATTTTTCTTGCACAACAATAAGTGTGGAAATATGTATACATATATTTGATTTGTCAAGTATTTTAACATAATTAACATGTAGTGGATATTCTGCCATCTAGGGGAGGGGTGGGAAGTAGGGGGAAAAATTTGTAACAGAAAACTTTGTAAGGGTTAATGTTGAAGAATTACCCATACATATGTTTTGCAAATAAAAAGTTTTAATAAAAAAAAAGAAATCAGTGTTTGTGGAAAAATGTGGAGGATGAGAACCCCAAATGGGCTCTTGGGAATAGCATGAGAGCAGATGGAACTTTGAGATCTTTCTTTTTCCCTCTCTTTCTCCCTCCCTTCCCCTATTCACCAATATTTGTGGAGGCATTTGCATGACACATTAGAGCAAGCTTCATACATAGTAACCTTCTTCACAGCTACATCTAAGTTCTGAGCAAGAAGCAATGAAAATTGAAAGACTTTATTTTGCTCTTTAAATGTTATGAAAATCATAGACACAACTGAGCTTGCCTTGGAGTTTGTTTTCTAAAGGAAGGTTCCTTGAAGGAGTTAGGAAAACAGAAAGGGAAATTGTAGAACCTCACAATATCATTACTTAGACTTATAATTTTAGATTTAGAAAAACAACTAAAAGCCTTTTACTTGCATAAATATTATTTTAATACAAATATGCTTGCAATATGAGATTTTTATACTCGTCAAAAATGGATATAAAAAGAAAACCTTTTTTTCTCATGTTAATTTTTGAAAACTAAGCATCTTAAGATGTTTCAAAAAATGTAAAAGTTTTAGTGTTTGTTTGCTTTAGAAAATTCCAGGAGAATGGATGTTAAGTAAGAAATAAGGGCTTTTGGAAATAACTTTAGGCAGCTCAGAATTCTTTAGATGTTTGGGGGAAGCCTATTACATAAAAATGAAAGTAAATTTACAGTGCAAATAAAATATTTTCATTTTGTCAAAATTTAAAATTAAAAAAATTTACCAAAAATGAAACATGAAAAAGTACAATATTTTCATAGTTTTTTTTTAAAGAATAAAACCCTCTTGGGTGGATTGAGATATAATTTATCTGTGCCTGCAGTGCAGTTGGGCAGCTTTCCATATTATGTTTGACAGAAAGAATAAGTATTTTATAATGTAAGTGATTCATTTATGGTGACATGTTTGTGTTTTGAATTTTAAATTCTCTGATTTGCTATTCATGCATGTAGTTTAATTTGACAGGACAATTTACATGCTGTGATGTGAAGAGGTGAAATAGGAATTAGGTAGCTCTAATAAGTATTGTGTGTGCTTGATTATTCTTGATCACACAAGTAGACAGAATGTCTGAATTACAGGGGTCACTTTCCCTCTTTCAAGGACTGCAGGTCTTAGAGATGGTCAGAGGACTAACAACTTTTTTGATGGTTTTAATGATGAAAAAGAAAAGTGATACATCCTTTGTGATCTTTAGCTGAATTAAAATGAACTTAATCATAATTTTGAGACTTTTTTTTTTTCCTCTGGAGTCTAAAGTTTAGTTTACTAGAGTATCAACATCACAAGGATATTGAATATGGCTTAGCTGGTATTTTGTATTTTCTTTTAGATTGTACCTTTTATAAAAATATAGAGAAGTCCACATTATTATGATGATAATATATATTGCTATTCTGAGATATGAAAACCAATATAAATTAATGATGTAAATATGCACAATGGCACCCTCTTGGGCATATATTTAACCCAGAAATCCTCATCTGCTGATGGCCTCACGTACTTCTTTATGCCTCAGGACATTCTCAAGACTCAGTGCCAAGGATAGTTGGGAAGACCTTGCTGGAGTTTACAGCTTAGTTACATAGTACTCTGTACTCTTGTCCCTGGAGTGGTCTCCAGGGGTTATCATGAAGCTATGTGAAAATGTATTGTTTATGTATTCCTGAGGAACAGAGAAGTGAAATCTCCCTCTGCAAAATAAGAAAACTCTATGTGACATATATCCAGCACTTGCTTGTTATCTGCAGCCACTGTGCTAATGCTACTAAAGAGATGAAGAAATAATAATGATTATTTTCAGGAATGTCTTTATGTGCTATGTTTTTTTATTTAATTTAAAAATAGGCCAGAATAAACAATTCCCTCATGCATTAAGCTCCTTAACTGATTGTGTAAGAGGTAGAACCTCAGTACGTTCTTCATTCTAGATTCTTTTCTTTGAGTGCAGCATAGTATTAACATAGTACATTCCTATGTACTTGAGAAGAGAAAGAGAGAGAAAGAGAAGGAAAGGGAGAGAGAAAGATAGAGAGGGAGAAGGGAAAAAAGAGAGAAGGAGAAGGAAAGGGAGAGGGAGGGAGGGAAAGAAGAAGGGAGACAAAGAGAGAGGACGAAGAAGAGGAGAGGCAGGAAGGGACAGACAGAAGGAGGGAGACAAAGGGAGAGAGAGGGAAGGATAGAGAGGAAGATAAAGGGGGGAAGAGAGCAAGAGCAGGGAGGAAGAAGGGAGAGAGGAAGGGGAAGAGGGGAAAGAGAGACATCCCTGTACATACGCATTTAGGAATATACACATATAGATGGATATACACATATACATATATACATCTACTTTTTATAGCTTCTTAAAAGCCAACCTATCTTTAGTTAAAATAAATTGAGTCACCAGTTATTAGTAGCCTAATACTACTGCTGGCAGAGAATTTTTATTCCACTCTTTTTCCTTTCAATACAGGTGAATTAATGCTGAGAATCAGAACAGGCAGCTGACAAATTTCCCACTAAAGCATCATCCCTCTTGGACCCTGATATGCTCTATGCTGAATATCCAAAGTAAGAATCATAGAGAATAGCAGTATGCAAAATTCTTCTACTTGCCCTCAACAAGTAGTACTGAGATTAAAGGAGTACTACTTCTGCAGGGCAAAATGGAAGTGTCTTATATTTCATAACAGAATGAAGAACCCATTGACTGTTTCCATACGTCTTCACATTTTCAGAGGAGAAAAATTCTCCTCCTTCATGGTCAAGAGGCAGTCCTAGAATTTCCAAAAAGATATTTTAGTAATTTCTTTCAAAGCTTATTTCTACTCCCTTCTGGCATTATTCACAAAGTCTAATTCTTTATCAGAGCTATGTTTGTGAGCTATGAAACAGAGCTATATTTAAGATAGAGATAGGAACTAAACTTGTGTTTTTATTAGTGTAAGGTACTCCTGGGTCAGGAAACTCCTTCTGTCAGTGCAGGTTTCACATTCTCTGCAACTCAAAATGTTAATTTCCTAAAGCAGATTAGGTAATCTCTCCGGGATTACACAGCAAGTGTCAGAGGCAAGATTTGAACCCATATCTTCCTGAATTTTTACCCATTATACCATGTTGACATACTTTGCTGTATTAAGAATCAGCTGGGGGTCTCTCCCTTTGGATTTTCCCTTTCCCTCTCCCATCCTGGGGACAGTTAATTGGGCTTTTGCAAATAGATGAAGTTGTTGCTGGGGAGCAATCTTTGCCAGCCCAGCCCATTATGACTTTGAGATGTGATCATCTCAGATGTGACCTCCAATTTCTTTTCCATCATTCTTCATGCTCCCTCCCCTTTCCTAAGCACCAGTAAGTTGAACCAAGCCACTTCTCAAAGTCAAGAAGCAGACAAGTAAAGTGAGGTTTCAGGTTACCATTCCCCTTCCTTCCTATTAGAGACCAAGTCAGTCATTTTTTTTTTTTTTTAGTTTTGTCTGATACTACATGAGCCCTTTTGGAATTTTCTTGGTAAAGATCCTGGAGTAGTTTGCCATTTCCTTCTCCAGTTCATTTTACAAATGAGGAAACCGAGTCAAACAGGGTAAAGTGACTTGTGCAGGGTCACACAGCTAGTAAGTGTCTGAAGCTGAATTTGAACTTGGGAAGATGACTTTTCCTGATTCTGGGCCCAGCATCTATCATCTAGTTGCCCTCCTCGCACAGAGAGGGGCTTACTAAATTCCTTTTGACAGACTGACTATAACCGATAGAAGCAGTAATTAAGTATAGTCCAGCAAACATTTACCAAATACTGAGGACTGGTTTGCTTTATGGGAGAAGGTGGAACAGATCCACCAGGACATCCTGCAGGAAGCAAACAGACCAAATGGGAGACTGACTCTTCAAATAAACTTTCATTACCTGCAGGAGCTTGAGATATAATTGCTATTTATGTTCCACAATCTGGATTGACTACATAGAGGCTTCCAAACTCTAGGAGAAAAATAGAAATCCTCAGATCCAAATTCTAATAACAGGCCAAAGAGATTCTATACAACATGGATCATAGTAAGACTGACAAGAATGGCAAGAATATTTTCTAATACAGTGCCTGGAAAACACAGAGCATATGGTCCTGGGCATTGGCAAGTGTCTGGTGGTGCCAGATGAGTTAATAAACAGGAGGATGCATTAAGCATGTGGTAGAAACAGATGGGGGCAGGGACTGTGTCATAGATCAGGGTTCCATTTGACCAGATGACCAATCAGCAAAATTTCCTAAGAAACTATAGAAATGGCATCCACTCATTATTTGGGGAATAGAGTAAGTGTGCTTAAAATAATGCCTTAATTAGCTGTCAGTTTCATGCATTTAAGTAAATCAAGTAGGTTATCCAGGGAATCAAGAAACATTGCAAATAAATGAATTCTTTGTTGCAGGATCTTTCACTAGAGCTATACCTCAAACTATTATCTACTCTATGGAAATGCTGAAAATATTATTAACTCTTCATTGAAGAGGGCAGTACAAGGGACTACTGAACTCTGTGTAGCAAATGTTAGACAATGAGGGGCTCCTAACCTTCTATAAGAGCTACCCACCCAATATCTCATATGCTAGAATTGATCTTTCTGTGAGATACTAAAGAACAGATGGCTCTAGCATAACAATTATAACTTAGAAGACCTAGAGATACTTTTGTTGGCCTTTCATGCCATCTCTACCACTTCTGACCAAATTTCTAACTGTTTTTTGGCCTTGATTCCAACTAGCATTTAAGTTTAGATTTTTATCAAGGGTGCTTTCTAGGTCACTGTACTGAAGTTCTTCTGTACCCACTCCAAGGAGTGGAAGAGTGCTGTTCCAAATGCCTCTATTCTCATGAATTGATTCCAGCTGTCATTATATCCTGTACCATCTCCAGAAACAGGTCCTAAGAGTTCCAATTGGTTAAGAGACTAGGGATTCTTCCATGTTCCTTCTAAGTGGATATCATTTCTTTTCTTCTAATTTCCTGTGATATGACAACTTTAATGACTATAATGTACCTGGAGCAAGTCCATTCCTCCAGTTGGAATTTATATGGATGCTTTGTTGGAGGTTCCCTCACTAGGCCCGAATCATCATCTACCCCAGTGGAAGTGCTGAAAACATGGTTAACCTTTGACCCATATGTATTACTGGGTCTGTATCCCAAGGAAATCATAAAGGAGGGAAAAACACCCACATGTGCAAAAATGTTTATAGCAGCTCTTTTTGTGGTAGCAAAGAATTAGAAAATGATATCTATCGATTGAGGAATGGCTGAAAAAGTTGTGGTACATGAAGGTAATGAAATAACATTGTTCTATAAAAAATGACGAACAAGCTGATTATAGAAAGGCCTGGAAAGGTTTGCATGAACTGATGCTGAGCAAAACAAATAGAACCAGGAATACATGTTTACATAATAACAGCAAGAATGTGTGATGATCAGTTATGAAAGGCTTGGTTCTTCTCAATATCTCAGTGATCCAAAGCAATCCCAATAGACTTTGGACAGAAAAATGCCATTTGCATCCAGAAAAACAGCTAAGGAAACTGAATGTAAATCAACACATGCTATGTTCACTTCTTTTTTTCTGTTTTTTTTTAATCCCTCCCATGGTTTTTCCCTTTTGCTCTGATTTTTCTCTCCCAAAATGATTCATAAAGCAATGTGTATTAAAAATAAACTTATTACAATAAAAAGACATGGTTATCCCTGTGTTAGTTAGGTCAGTATATTGGACTCCTAGATAGATCCTAGAACATGGAGGCCATTAGTCTTCTACAAAAAGTACCAGCAGAAGCTATTTTTTTTTTTTTTTTGCTTTTTGCTGAGACAATTGGGGTTAAGTGACTTGCCCAGGGTCACACAGCTAGGGAATGTTAAGTGTCTGAGACCAGATTTGAACTCAGGTCCTCCTGACTTCAGGGCTGGTGCTCAAAAGCTATCTTTTCAAAAAACTTTTCAACAAATAAGATAAAATGTAAAAAGCTGAATACCAACACATCCCAGATATTATAGTTTTCTACATTTCAATAAGGCAAGAAAAAAGGAATTAAACCAATTGCTGAAGAAAGATAGAACCTTGTGAAATATTAGGAAGTTAAGTAACAGAATTTGTTAAGCACCCACTATATTCCAAGCACTGTGCTCAGCACTGAGTATTGCTGGTAATTTGGATATTAGAGGTGAGAAAGAAAAAAAAAAGAGCCAATAGAAATTTTTTAACATGGAGGATTGGGTAAAAGTAATGTTAGTAACAGAAATGTGGAAATATGGGCAAAGGAGAAATTTTATGTTTTTTAAAGGTGATGAGATCTCTTTTGGACAAGTTGATTTTGAGACAGTGGTCGAGACAAGTCCTACAGACTATTGGATAGGCAGATCTAGAGCTCAGGAGGTCAATTTAAGATGAAGAAATGGGTTCAGAAGCTTGGAAGATAACCACAGTAAAGGATAAGAAAGGCAAGGAACCTAAAAAGGAGAAAGAATATAATAGATATAAAAGAAGATACAACAAACTTCACCTGGAAGAACAAAAAGTCAAGAATTTCAAGGGATATAATTTTTAAAAAAATCTGTACCAGACTTAAAACTAAATTATAAAACCATGGGGCCATCAAAACCATTTGGTACTGGCTAAGAAATAGAATAGATGATTAGTGGAATAGCTGAGCTTCATAAGACATAATAGTCAGTGACTATTGTAATCTAGTGTTTGATAAACTTTAATACTCCAGCTCTTCTGGGATTAGAGCTCATTATCTGACAAAAATTGCCAAAAAAAAGTGGAAAATAGTATGGTAGAAACCAGACATTGACCAATACCAAACATCTTATACCAAGGTAAGGTCTAAATGGCTTCATGATTTAGACATAAAGGATGATCCTATAAATGAGTTAAGAGAACAAGGGATAGTCTATCTCTCAGATCTGTGGAAAAGGAAGAAATTCATGGCCAAAGAAGAACTGGAAAACGTTATAAAATGCAAAATGGATAATTTTTATTATATTAAATTTAAAAGGTTTTGTACAAACAAAATCAATGCAACCAAGATTAGAAGAGAAGGGGAAATTGGGAAAAACATTTTATATCCAAGGGTTCTAATAAAGGCCTCATTTCTAACACATATAGAGAATTGACTCAAATTTGTAAGAATACAAGCCATTCTCCAGTTGAAAAATGGTCAAAGAATATGAACAGACAATTTTCAAAGTCATATCTCTATTCATCAGAGAAATGCAAATTAATACAACTCTCAGGGTCCACTACATAGCTCTTAGATTGACTGAGATGACAGGAAAAAATAATGGCAAATATTGGAGATGTGGGAAAACTGGGAAACTCATACATTGTTGGTGGAGTTGTGAACTGATCCAATCATTCTGGAGAGCAATTTGAAACTATGCCCAAAGACTTATCAGATTATGCATATCCTTTGATCCAACAGTGTCTCTGCTGGATCAGTATCCCAAAGAGATCATTAAAAAAAAAAGAAAAGGACCCACAGGTGCAAAAATGTTTGTGGTAGCCCTTTTTGAAGTATCAAGTAATTGGAAACTGAGTGGATATCCATCAGTTGAGGAATGGCTGAATAAGTTTTGGTATATGAATGTTATAGAATATTATTGTTCTATAAGAAATGATCATCAGGATGATTTCATAGAGGCCTGGAGAGACTTAGATGAATTGATGCTAAATGAATTGAGTAGAACCAAGAAAACATTGTATGCAGCAACAAGTTTTTTTTTTTTTTATTGATGCTTTTTGTTTTCAAAACATATGCAAGGCTAATTTTTCAACATTGACCCTTGCAAAACCTTATGTTCCAATTTTCCCACCCTTCCCCCACCCCTTCCCCTAGATGGCAAGTAGTTCACTATATTTAAACATGATAAAAAATATATGCAAGTGAAATATAGGCATACATATTTATACAATTATCTTGATGCACAAGAATAATCAGATAAAAAAGGAAAAAAAAATTAGAAAGAAAATAAAATTCAAGCAAACAACAAAAGAGTGAAAATGCTATGTCCACTTTCAGTTTCCACAATCTTCTCTCTGGGTATAGATGGGTCTCATAATCACAAGATCATTGGAACTGGCCAGAATCATCTTGTTGAGAAGAGCCACATCCATCAGAATTGATCATTGTATAATCTGACTGTTGCCGTGTACAATGATTTCCTGGTTCTTCTCATTTCACTTAACATCAGTTTATGTAAGTCTCTCCAGGCCTCTCTGAAATCATCCTGCTGATCTTTTCCTATAGCATAATAATATTCCATAACATTCATATACCATAACTTATCCAGCCATTCTCCAACTGATGGGCATCCACTCAGTTTCCAGTTTCTTGCCACTGAAGAGCATCTTTAAGACTACATTTTGTTCTAATATTCTAAAAAATTTGGAGGATTTTTTGGGGGTTTTTTTGTTAATTAACAAGTAAATGGCAAGGGTTTATATTCTCTGTGTACCATAATTAGATATGATGCTGAAAATGTGGTTTACTATAGAAAACTACTTACATAAATCTACTTGATCCTTCTGATATATTTAATCAAATATCATTTTTATAAAAAAAATCACAATACTGAGAAACTGGATCACTGTTCCATTGTTACAGATATTATCTCAGCAACCATTTTTCAACAATACCCTCTGTGATCTTTTCAGTTCTTTAGGAATATTCTGCTATGCAACATGTGCAAAAATGTTTATAATAGCTCTTTTTGTGGTGAAAAAGAATTGGAAAATGAGTAAATGCCCATCAATTGGGGAATAGCTGAATAAGTTGTAGTAGATGAAAGTAATGTAATATTATTGTTTTTTTAAAAATAATGAACAAACTGATTTTAGAAAGGTCTGAAAAGATTTGCAGTATCTGATGCTGAGAGAAGTAGAGCCAGGAATACAGTGTACATAGTAACAGCAAGATTGTACAATAATCAACTATGAAAATCTTGAATCACTAAACCACTGAGAAGAACCAAGTCAATCCCAATAAATTTTGGATAGAAAACACCATCTGCATCCAGAGAGAGAACTATGGAGAATGAATATAAATCAACCCATGCCATGTTCACTTTTTCCCCTCTCTCATGGGTTTTCCCTTTTGTTCTGATTTTTCTCTCCCAACATGATTCACAAGATAATATGTATTTAAAAAAAATAGGTACATGTTTAACCAGGAAAAGGAAAACAATGAAGAAAAAAGGAAAAAAAAACATATCTTAAAAGTTAATCCTTGAACAATCGTGCTTATCTGTATGTATGTATGCATGCATGAAAATATATATATATATATGTATGTAAATTCTTTTTTAGCAAGTGTTTCAAAACTAAGCCACTGAATTATCACTCCTTTATTAAGATTATCCCCTAAGGGCTTCAAAGCCCTAAATTAAATCATCCTTGCTTGAATCACCATCATTTTCACTCTTTCCTTACTCCCTTTCCTCTAAGTGCTTTTTTATGTTTCCATTTTATCTGTTTCTTTTCATTTTATTTTCCTTATGTTTGTGATAGTTTTACATATCACACTATGTCTTGTGTATCTTATTTGGCCAATTATAATTTATTTACAAATTGAATTATTAAGTTTAATTTAGATGAATTTTTCTTTTTCCTATACTTAGATTTCAGAGGTTATTTGAAATTACTTCAAACATACTACTTGATTGAGACCAAAAGAAATAGCCAATAAAAGTGTAATTATTACTTACTAGTTCTTTTCTCATGGTGTGACAGTGTGAGAGGTCAGAAGAATGAAAGGAAATAAAAGTCACATTTGGTTTTAATAGAAGAAATGAAAGAAGAATTCTAAGTACTCTAGAGCCAAGCTTTTGATTTGTGAATCTCATTGATATGTTTAGTCATTTCAAGTCATCCCTGACTCTTCAAGATACCATTTGGAATATTTTTGGCAGATACTTGAGTGGCTTGCTATTTCCTTCTCCAACTCATTTTACAAATGAGCAAACTGAAACAAACAGTGTTGACCAGGATTTGACCAAGGCTGCACAGCTAGTAGGTATCTGAGACCATATTTGAACTTATAAAGATTAGTTTTCTTGTCTTCAAGCCAGCATTCTATCCATTGCACCACCTCACTGCCTTTCATTATTCTATCCTATACTGAAAGATTATAATCAATTTAAATAGCATGGTTCCCAGGAAAACTTCAATTTCTGGAATAAATATTTTCATTATCTAAATCTCTTTTGCCCCCTTGGATAGTCACCTATCAACTAATACCTGGTTAATAATACACAATCCATTGTTTATGATCCTTGATTTCCATTGAAGTTACCCTGGCCAAAACATGTGATATCATATTAAGGCAAAACACATTTATTGAAATAGAATGTAAGGTAAATAACAAAGAGCTGAGTCAAATAGTCAATATCCAATTTCTCAAAATTACCACCTTCCTAGCCCTCCATAAATTTAAGATTGTGAATTCTCTTGACTCCCCTCATTATACTGTTGTTAAATATAGCAGTACAGATTTTAGAATGGGAAAAGGGTTTCAATCACTTGACCCAGAGATGAACATTGAAACCTCAGTGCCTAACTGGTGTTAGCTAAGAAGTGAAAAGTGCAGTGGGATGATTCCTGGATTTAAAGTCGAAGGACCTCTGTTCCAAGTCCTAGTTCTTCTATTTACCACCTAAGTGACTCTAGAAGGAAGACATTTAAACTCTTTGGCTTTCATTTTCCTCAAATGAAATAGGAGAAAATTAGAGAAAACAGACTTTACTATTACTTCCAGATCTAGATCTATGGTCCTATAAACTTACTCTGCATCTTCCTCTCAGTAAAATAAACAAATAAGTGGATAGACAAATAAATAGGCAGAGACTACAAGTTAAATATAAACATCCATTATAAACATTTATCAATTTTCATACAGCTTAATATCATGTTATCCTAAATATATAATCTAGCTATAGTTAATTAGTGTATGCATATGGTCTAATTGTATGCTTTTGACATAGAGCACATGCAGAAATATAATATACAACAAAGTAATCATACATGTAGGAATGCTGAATAAATAAAGTAGAGAGTTCATTTGCCATATATATATATAAAACACCAGAGATTTAGGGCTGCATAACAAGTACATGTTATATGAGTGGATAGCAACTAATCATATATGCCTCATCTGATGCATAATCCCTATCATCTCTATTTGAAACATGATCTAGTTTTCACAATTCGTATAAAAATGGTGAAAGGTCTCTTTGGAGTCTGATTCATTCAACAAACATTTATTTTGCATATATTATGGTCAGTTCATTAAACTAAGTGCTGATTGACCGGTTCTCCAATGCTTTATCCATCACATCACAATCTAATTTCCCAGAGACAATGTACTACCTTTGTAGAAAATTGAGTCTTCTCTGATGATATTTTGTAGACTGATAAATTTCTTAGTCCTTCAACAGCCTAGTATGAGATGACTCTCTACAAAGCTGCTTTATTATGTTTTCCTGAGATACAATGATTGCTTAGCAGATAGCTAACTGGCTATAGTCCCTCTAAATCAAACATTATACCATTATTTGTTCCATCCTCAGCTTTTCTGAGCTAAGTCCATAGCTAGCCTCTATGACCTACTTATCTGATTTCTCAGCCCAGAGACCTATTCATTCTGAGTCTTCACATCAGTTCCATCTTCCAAGATTCCAAAATACAAATCAGTAGGTTAAATATAGCCTTTGCAGACAAGGTAAGGCTGGTATCATCAGCTTTGGCAGCATATACACACACTAGAAATGTCAACATGTTGATTTTGCTAAACCCCAGCATATTCATTAATATGTGATTAAAATAATCTTGTTTTGGGTCTCCCTGAGTATGGCAATATATAGTTGTAAATTTCTTGTTTCTGCTAAAATTAACATTTCTTTGAATAGCTGGCTCTCAATCTAAGCATTGCTACGATAGATTCTATCAGAGAAGCCATATTCAGAAAAATAAATTTCTGATAATACCTCTGATAATTCCCCTAATGGGGAATGCCTATGTTTACCACATCTGCCATTTTAGGACATTGCCTATTTCCCATTTCTTTCCAGAGATTAAAAAAATCTATAAACATAAACTCCAAAAGTTTGCTTGTACTTATATTCTCCAGATGAGCTGAGTCATTAGCACTTTCCTTTGAACATATCAAGTACAAGTCTCACACTTTTATATATTGGCTTCTTTCTTAAGCCAAAAGAATCTGTTTTTTCACCAAACCCAGGTTTTTTTCTTGTACTATGTTTAAAATCATATATACTACATTAGTGGTGAAAAATGAGTGTGTCTTGAATAACACCAACTGTCTTCTTTTACCTAGAGCTGAGTCTATTTTAGTCCAATACAATACTCAATCCCATAGGTCCACTATCTGTCACACTTTGAACAGTTGGGTGTTGTCTAAGGAAATGAAGCTTAAATCCTAGACTCAATTGTACTTTTCTGTTATTGAATCAGTTCTTCATGTCAGTAATCACTTTCATTCATTTTATGGCTATTGTAACATCAGATACATAAGAAATACAGGGATTGTTGGGCGTGGATGTTTCTATTAGCATCCCTTGACCAGCAATGTATACTGAATTCATAGTTGACTAGTGCTAATATCTACCTCTGGAATTAGCATTCAACTTAGTTGTCAAAATATGTTGCTGAGCTCCTATATATCTAAATTTGGAATCAGGCTCCATACACATACTATCAGACCTTATTCAGCCTACTTCAAGGGCAAAAAAAATCCAACATGTGGGTGTGATGATAGGTTCCATTGTCTACAGTGCCTTTCTTGGGAGCTGCTCCTGGCTTCTCTTGGCCAACATTTCCCTAGCATACAACTGCTTCCAGTCTCTCTAGACTGGTAGTAGCATATAACATAGAAGATCCTTTCAGATTATCAAAAGCCAACACTGTTGTATGACTTATGATAAGGTCTTTAATTGGCAGCTTCAGACTAATATCTTCTAGAAAGTATAATATTTTTTCTAGACTTTCCTTATGTTCTTCCAATTTGTTTTCTAATTCCATAAGCTCATCTAGATATAGTCTATTTATAACCTGAATCCATTTTATTTCTTATTTCTCTATCCTTATTCATCATTAATCACTTCCACATACTCTGTGATGCAGTGAAATTGCCTATTAATATATTACACCCAAGATCACCTTCCATGCTTTGCATTAGCTGCCCCCCATTCCTGGAATGCCTCCGTCTCCTCATCTTTTCCTGCTGGAATCACTATTACCTTCAGGATTCAACTCAAGCACTATTTTCTACCTCAAGGTTTTACAGTTTCCTTCCCTCAGGAGCTAATGCCTTTTCTTTCTCTGTCCAAGGTTCCCTTGTATCAATTTGTGTAGCTTTTGTATATACTTTTGTGTCTACATTGTCTTCCCTTTTGAAATGTAAGCTCCCTGTGGACAGGAACTGTTGTGTTTGTCTTTGTAATTCCAGTCCTTAGCACAGTATCTATCACATAGCTTTTAATCCACATATGTTTATTGATTTTCCAACACCTCTGTGTAGTTCATATCTCTTACTAATCACCCTTTTTATAAACTGTTGAAAAGTGGAAAGGGCTACAGAATTTCTTAGAAGCATATACTGGAAATGGTAAGATCCTTTTATGCAATTTATATTCATTTTCTCCTCATCCCTTTTGCCATAGAGATCTGATGACGCTGAAAATACTCCCCACCTAGCAGGTATCTCAAGTCATAATATGGTCTCTTTGTTCAAAGTCCAGTAATCTACACACATCTAAATCCTCCTAGATTTCTTACAAGCCATGATTATGAATCATTTAGTCTATCAGATACTATAAAGAAGTTCGCCACACTTCTTTCATTTGTTTCCTAAGGTCCTTCATCTCAGAAAGGAAAATTGTCCAAATTGCTCTGAAAAAGTTCAAAAATTCAATATATAATGATAGTTATCAATGATAAAGCATCAGTGACATGTCAGTACAATATAATGCTTATAATAAATAATTGGTTTAATCTTTAGAAGGGGAACAGAATAAGAATTTATGTAATGCTATGCACCAGGCTATATATAAAAATGTTCACAAAATATTTACTAATGATATAATTTATTTAATCCTTATCTGCAATTCTGGGAGGTAGGTGTTGTTACTATTCCCATTTTATAGTTGAGGAAACTGGGGTAAATAGATTAAGTGACTTGCCCAGGGTCACGCATTTAGTATGTGTTTAAGGACAGATTTGAACTTAGTCTCCCTTACTCCAGACCCAACATTCTCTCCACTGTTTCAATTAGTTATCTTTGAAAGTTTCAAAGGGGAAAAGCTTTGAAATTTGAAATTATTGAAATAAGAGAAATTATGAAATTATGAAAAATGTAAAATTATTTTCATTGTGTCTTCATGCCAGAGCAAATAGCCTCAGTTAAAGTTAATATTCAAACAGCCTCACTTAAAAAATACAAAGGGTTTTTAAAAATATCCCATATAAGCCCTTAGGTATGGAGCACCCTAATCTCTTAATGTAGGCCTGTACTAAATATGCCTTGTTCTGTATCCTGACAGAGAAAATGGTCTATCTCATTCCATAGCTCATAAAGCCCTATTTTTACTAAATATTCCTCCACAAAACCCAAGTGAAATATATATCATAATGAAACAAAGAACATTTGTTTTAAAAGAATACAAGGTAAATAATAAAGTGTTAAATCAAGCAGCGAACATAACTCCCATTTCCCAAAACTGCTACTCTTCCAAGGCTCCAAAAAACTGAAGACTGAGTCCATTTTTCTTTGCTTCCCACAGTGCTCTTCAGCACAACTCTACAGTCTATGGAATTCTCTTGCAAATTGGAAGAATGTGGAGATCTCTTGCTGTTTCTTCTACTGAGACTGCCAGTACTGGCACGAAAATAGATGCTATTAAGAAAAAATTATATTGCTGCCAGCACTAGCTTTGCCTATTACTCACAGTCTCCATTTTGTTCTTATCAATCTCTGACATTTTCCTTTTTAGCTCCCCTCTCATCTACTTGCCCCATGAGAATTCTTCCCCAGTGCCTCCAAATTTCCTTTGCTTTTCACCCACAGCTTTGTGACAATCCTTCAAAATTTCATATAGACTTCTTCAGATTATGGTTTCCAAAGCACCATCTACAAGTCTTTTAACATTCTTAATTAGCACTGAAGTATGACAGTGATTAAAGCTTAGGGGCAAAACTACCCTATGAAAATGTATGGAACCTTAAACTCTTATAGGTGATCTTTCAATTCATCTTTCCCAAAGCCAGCTCCCTCAGATGTTCCTAACCATTACTCAATCACTAGGGCTAATGTCTTTATCCGATTCTCATTAATAATTAGATTCTGTCCTTATCTTTCTAGTTCTCCTTTTTGTGCTTTGTTCCTTCATTATAATGTAAGCTTGTGAAGCCAAAGACTTATTTGCTTTTATGTATTTCTATTCCCAGTGCTTATCACAGTGCCTTGCCACATGGTAAACATTTAGTTAATTTTCTTCATTAGTTTATATTGTTTTCTTCAATCCACAATTATGATGTATGGCAAGGATTTCATAGATGTCCTTCAGAGTCGAGGTGACTCTAGTACAAGAAGAAATTAATGGAATATGAGATGGATCCCTAGCAAGATATTTAAGGCATTGCCAGTAGGCAGTAGAACTCAACCCCTGAATAATGGGAAAAGAATGGTCATGTGTTTTACAGTTTCTGGGAATGTCTATTGGCACAGAAATGATAGCAGAAGTTTTTAGTTATATAAAATGTAAAGTTCCTATTGATAACATCTATATTACAATTTGGTTCTTCATAACCAAAGATGACTGTAATGAATCTTGTTATCCTCTTAATTCAGATGTAGCAGAAATGATATAAAACATTGATTGGCAAATCCTTTTGCCTTGTACATTCTGTATTTTGCCTATTACTTCCACTTTTTAATACCTGTGGTTATAGGATTTTGAACTCAGCAGATATTTATTAAGCATAGAATTGTCAAATTTCAAAGCAAGAAGGGAGATTAGAGGTCATTAAATCCAATTCCCTTCCTGATGCATTGATTATGTATCACCTATGAACAATAAAAATAACTCATGTACCATATTTTAAAATAATTGTTATATTGCTGTCCTTTGTTTTTCATCACCTATTTTTTAAGGTATTCCTGCACCACCACCAAGAGAGTCATTATTTGCAACAAAAAATATAAAAGAAAAAAGAGCTTAGAAAAAAACTTATTAACACATGCTGGCTAAAAATTTGACATTATTTACATTATTCCTTACCTGAAGACTCATATGTCTGTGCAAAGTGGTGGGAGATGTGCTTTCTTTGGGATCATTCATAGTACTCAATTTCAACTGTTTTGTTGTTGTGGTCTTTCTATTTCTAAAAGTGAGTTTGTACTCACTTTTTAAGCATTTTCTTGTTACTATTTACTTCATTTTGATGTGCCCTTTTTTAAACTAAAATATCAGTAATACCTGTCTACTCCTTTCTTCTTGGCTAACAAAAGATGTTTCACTTTGACTTTGAAACATTTTTCTCTGTATAAAATTGTTAATTTTCCATCAGCTCATTGTACAGTAGAACTTTACTATCATTTCCATATAAAGAATTGCCCTGGAGGTGAGGTGGACATCACTTTAATCCCATAGGTTTGACTCTAAATTTCAAACTCCTTGTTGAAGACAGTCTTGACAGTTGATGTTAAATATAGTATGTGAGTATTTCTAATTTTCTATAATCTAAATATGATATTTTAAAGACCAAATTGCATATGCCCTCCCTTTATATCTTAACAACCTTCCTTCTATAAACTTTGAAGCTCAATGTTTTAATGAATAAAAGATATTATTGCCTAATTCACTAGTTGTGCTAACTTCCTAATCCTAGTTGTATCATTGGCTCACTGTGCAGCCAAGTGGTAGTTCATTTTATATCTATATGCCTAATAAATGTCAATTTTTAAATGATTGTTAATCTCAGTAAACAATATCCTCTTATACTGTAATACCAATAATAACTTAAATCTGATTTTGTTTGAAACATTGGCTTAAATAGTAGAATTACATTTTTATGGTATAATCATGCTAGTTATCCTACTCACAGCCAAGTTACTGATGGAGTCTTTAATCAGAAGGATCTCATAAAATCACAGATTTTTGATGTTGGGTTGGACTTTAACAGCCTTTGAATACAAAATCATATTTAAAAAAAGAAAAAGCATTGAGGCAAATTCTGCCTCAATTAAGTTTTTGTATACTCAGCAAAATAAACATAAAAATAATGACATCAAACAGACCCATTAAAGAAAACATTTACCCTAGATGGTGGCAAGTTGTTATTTTTCTTTCCCATTAATTTTTTTTCTTGAATATCTCAAATATGATAAATTTACATCATTTTAACAATGATTTTTATTGTTAAAATGATGTAAAATGGAACAACATTTTTAAAAGGGAACTATAAAGGTAGAAGCCAAGTTCAAAATCCAAGGGGAATGAGATGATTACAATGGTTATAAGTTTGGAAATGATTAGGAATGTCTAAAAGTGATAGCTCTGGGAAAGATAAGTTAAAAGATCAACTACTGGAGCTCAGGGTCCCACAGTACAAAAAAATAAAGTACTCTACAGAGTACAGGTATTTACCCATATTATAACTTAGGCAGTTTGCATTCATCGGCTGAGATCTATGAACTACAGAGCTAACAGAACATAGGTAGAATTACCAAGTAATATATATGTAATGCTGACATATTTGGGATCTTCTGTGGGATCCTCATGTGGTGTCACAAGTTGATTCTTTTTTATAAAACTAATTTTTGATAGAACCAACATTATCATCTTGTCTAAGAATATAGTTTCTTATCCCAGGCCTGTTTGGGCTCATGTGCAAAAATCTCCTTTCTATGAATTTTTAATCACTTTGAGATGAGACAGGAAAATTGGCGATATAGGTGCCCATGGAACTAATCAACAAATATTTAGTTTCTTAGATGTCTGACTAAAACTCACTTCTTGACAGAAAAGTAGCCGATGGCATTATTGGCCCCTTAAAGATAGAAGTCCAAATCAAATAATTATGTATACCAGTCATATAACCCCAATCAAGTCACTTCATCTAAGTGCCTCCTCTTCCTCCAGGCAACTCACAACTGTAACTTAGATCAACATTGCTAGAAGGTATTATGTCTATATCACTTGTCTAGATGAAGAACAATGAGACAAGAAAACTCTGTGGTCTTCCTCTCCAAATTCCTGTGATTCAATCATCAATTGCAGAGGCAAACAAACTCTTTCCTCTGGTACTATTTTCAGTTCTCTCATCAACATACATCTTAGCCTTATTCTTCATATCTCTCTTTCTTTCTGTGCCCTTATCTTCCCATGGTGTCTTTTGTATTCCTTCTTGTATCTTTAAGAAACTGACCTTCATATTAGATCTTTCTTTGCATAAATAAGACCTTTTATCATACTTAATAGAAACCCAGCTCCACTTACAAATCAGCACATTCCTGGACATCTTCTCCATTACAAAGTGGATATTCTCACATTGCCCTATTACAAACTCAGGAAGAAAAAAATTTTCTTCAATGTCATTTTTAGTCTCTCCTTTTGCTTCCTTTGAACTCTCTTTCTTCAAGACTCATTCTCTTTCCAGGTTTCCCTGTTGCCACAATTATTTGGAACCTCCCCACCTGAAACAGATTCCATCAACTTATATCACCAAGTGTTGGTTATAGAAACCTACCTCTACCAAGTCAATCAATCCATCAACAAGCATTTGTTAAGGTCTTAATGTGTATCAGAAACTGTCTAAGCAGTGAGGATACAAAGAAGATGCAAAAATAGTAACTTCCTTCAAGGAGCTTATTCTAATGAAGGGAACATTTTCAGTACATCCAAGATAAATAGAGGAGGTAGAAAGAAGCATTTGAGACCTTCTGCAAGAAGTGTTATTTAACCTGAGTCTTAAAAAAAACCCAAGAATTCTAGAGTTGGAGATTGGAGGTTGGGGGTGGGAAAGTTGCATTTAACACTTAAAATTAGGTAGGAGAGCCAGGACAAAGAAATGCAATGTTATTTCTAAAGAATAGCAATTAGAATCATCTGGATAGATTGTAGAGTGCACAAGAGTTACCTTTAAATATAAAATAGAGGAATTTATGTTTTATTCTACGGGTAATAAGAAGTCATTGATGTTCCAAAAGGAGTTCATAAACTGACTCTATTCCCTTTAGAGAGTAATGCCTTCTATACATCGCTTTTTCTAATAAACATACTGACATCCCTTCAAACACTCAACATTTCTGATTCATTGACTTCAACTCTCATGACCTATACTTATTTCTACTTCAGCTAGTCATGACTGTAGTTATGTTCTTGATAAGTTTTCATTTTTCTTTTTTACTCATTCTGTTCTTCAGCTAAACTGGTTTATTTGCCATTCCCTATTCTATCTACCTCATTACCTTTATATAGCCTATATCATATATACCGGCTATATGTTACCTATATGATTATAGATAATTACCTAGCATTCACTATTACCTAGCATTTATTCTGAATAGGTAACTCTTTGATTCCTTAATTGCTTCAAGGCTTAGTTCATTTACCATCTCTTACACAAGTCTTTCCTACTCTTCCTTGTTGTTTAATCCATATATAATTAATAAAATACTTATCCATTTATATTTTATTGTTATGTTCAAGATAACTTAAATTGAAGCACAAAGTTCCATGCATGATAAATTTATTAGTAAAGTGTGAATTTACTTAATAAATAGTATCTTAGCTTCCTCAACAAAGCTAAGACCCCAAATGAGAGAAACAGTTCTCTTTTATAATTTTGGGGAGTGCAGAACAAGAAAAAACAAGATTTATAGACAGGAAACAAGTTATTTTTGATTAATAGAGGTCAGCAGCTTAAATGGTGAAATCAATATGATTGGTTATAGAGCTGAAGCATGAAGGACAATATGGTTGATTGGAAATTGGGAATGAGGGGCTACCCCTTTTTTCTTTCCCATGACTAAGAAATATTCAATATTTGAGTTATTCATTGCAATGTTAGAAATAGTGAACCAGACTTCTTTGGAGAACAAACTAGACATCCTTGAAGGATAGCTTGGTGATATACCAAACATCCTTTTGTCTACCCACATCCCTCAAGGATAATAGATTTCTTTAAGCCAAGAATACAAAATAATTAGTAGGAATACTAGATTTCTAAACTTAATTCATTACAGGTCAACTGAGTTTCTGAACTGAATTCAGAAACAAAGAACCTTCATTTATGCAATTACAGGATAAAATAAATTAACTGTAATAAAATCAATTTTTGAAATCAATCTCATTATTTTACTATAGTTGCATAAAAATTCATTCAAGGCAGGAACTGCATTATGTTTTGTTTTTGTTTCCATAGTACCCTGCACATTGTAGGTGCTTAATGAATGCTTTTTTAAAATTAAATTGTATTTTTGGTAGTATTTTACTGAATATGGCATTGTGAACACTGACATTTTATATGTTTAAATTTATAACATTGCTAAATTGAATTTTAGCAACTTGAAATTATATTTTCCAAAGATTCTTCAGTGAACCACTTGTCCTCCCTTGCTAATTTTCACTTCCTTTGCAGGATCAGTTTATATACCATCCTTAGTGACCTCTCTGTGCAAAATTGTTTTTAGCAAAGCTAGACTTCACTGTTGAGAACTATTCTAGGATATCCTCTTGTAATTCTAAAAATTTTTGGAAAAGTAAAAGGCACATTAAATGCACTCTATTCACATATCCAACTTCATTTTATTTATGTGATGTTTTTCCCTATGTAAACTGACTAAAAAGTTAACTAGGTAAATCACTTTTCATTCCCATATTTTAAAAAATTAATTTTTATAAACAGAAGTGTACTTTTTTCCTTTCTCCTACCTCCCCTATTAAAAATAAAGAAGAAAACCCAGATATATTTATTCATAATTAAGTAAAACAGCTTCTGCACTGACCATATCCAAAAATATGTGTTCTTCTACTCCCTATGTCAGGAGGTATCACTGTTTTATCACTGATTTTCAAGAAATCATGGTTTATCATTGCATTGATTATAGTTATTATTTCTTTCAAAGTTGTTTGTCTTTATACTGTTCTTATTTTATAAATTATCTTCCTGATTCTTCTCACTTTATTCTGTATCAGTTCATACAAATGTTTCTGAAATTTCTCTGAATCTATCTCTTTCATAATTTCTAAAAGGGAAATAGTATGCCATTACATTCATATGCTATAATCTGTTTAGCCATTTCCACAATTAATGAATACTCCTTTTGTCCCTAGTTGTTTTTCACAAGAAAGAACTTCTGTAAATCTTTTCATATATATGGGTCCTTTTCTTCTTTCTTTCATCTCTTTTGAGTATAAGTTTAGTAATACTGTTGGGTCAAAGGATATGAACATTTCAGGGACTTTTGGGGCATAGTTCCAAGTTGTTTCTAGAATGACAGAATGAACACCAACAATACATCACTGTCCTGCTTTTCTACTGGTTATTACATTTGTCCTTTTCAATTTTTTGGTCAACTTTGATAATCTCATAAATATGAAGTAGAGCTTCAACAATTCTCTGATTTTTAATGATTCAAAGAATTTTTACATAGTTATTGATTAGATTTCTTTCTTATAAAATTGCCTGTTGAACTCCATTCTACTATTTAACCACTGGAAAATGACTCTTATTCTTATATGATTGAAATAGTTCTAGAAATAAGACCTAGTAAAAATCATTTTCCCCTATTATCTTCTTCCCTTTTAATTTTAACTGCATTTTTGTTGGTGGATCAACTGTCTTAGTTTTATATAATCAGAGCTTGCCTTAGCAACCATTATACCATTGAGAATAGACAAGACTAATGGAGTGGAGGCACAGTGGCAGTGCCTGGGTCTTGGAGCAGTGTTAGGGCACTGACCCAATGGGATTGGGGCACTGTGTCCTGCTAAAAGGCATCTAACTATTGAACAAGCATTACACAAAGTGCTTAATATGAAAGTCATATTTACTGAGGGGTGGAAATAAGAAGTTTTTTGATGGAGTTCTAAACTTATCCAATCATCTTTTTTTTTTTTCATTTTATTAAAGCTTTTTATTTGCAAAACGTATGTATGGATAATTTTCAACATCAACCCTTGCAAAGCTTTCTGTTACAAATTTTCCCCCCTATCCCTCACCCTCCCCTAAATGGCAGGAAGTCTACTACATGTTAATTATGTTAAAATACTTGACAAATCAAATATGTATATATATATATATATATATATTTTTTTTTTACAGTTATCTTGCTGTGCAAGAAAAATCGGATCTACAAGAAAAAAAAATCTGAGAAGGGAAACAATGCAAGCAAACATCAATAGAGAGCATGAAAATGTAATGTTGTGGTCCACATTCATATCTCTTTCTCTGGGTGTATATGGCTTTCTTCATCACTGAACACTTGGAACTGGTTTGAAACATTTCATTGTTGAAGAGAGCCATGTCCATCAGAATTGATCATCATATAGTCTTGTTGCTGTGTATAATGATCTCCTGGTTTTGCTTATTTCACTCAGCATCACTTCATGCAAGTCTCTCCAGGCCTCTCTCAAATCATCCTGCTGGTCATTTCTTACAGAATAATAATATTCCTTGACATTCATATACCATAATTTATTCAGCCATTCTCCAATTGATGGGCATCCATTCAGTTTCCAGTTCCTTGCCACTACAAAAAGGGCTGCCACAAACATTTTTGTACATGTGGGTCCCTTTCCCTCCTCTAAGATCTCTTTGGGATATAGGCCCATTAGAAACACTGCTGGGTCAAAGGGTATGCACAGTTTGATAACTTTTTGAACATAGTTCCAAATTGCTCTCCAGAATGGTTGGATCCATTCACAGTTCCACCAACAATGTATCAGTGTTCCAGTTTTCCCACATCCCCTCCAACATTCATCATTATCTTTTCCTGTCATCTTAGTGAATCTGACAGGTGTGTAGTGGTATCTCAGAGTTGTCTTAATTTGCATTTCTCTGATCAGTAGTGATTTGGAACACCTTTTCATATGACTAGAAATAGTTTTAATTTCATCATCTGAAAATTGTCCATAGCCTTTTACCATTTATCGATTGGAGAGTGGCTTGAATTCTTATAAATATGAGACAATTCTCTATATATTTTAGAAATGAGAGCTTCATCAGAACCCTTAAATGTAAAAATGATTTCTCAATTTATTGCTTCCCTACTAATCTTGTCTGCATTAGTTTTGTTTGTACAAAAATTTTTTAACTTAATATAATCAAAATTATCTATCTGGTATTCAATTAAGAATTCCAGTTCTTCTTTGGACACAAATTCCTTCCTTCTCCACAGGTCTGAGAGGTAAACTATCCTATGTTCTTCTAATTTGTTTATAATATCACTCTTTATGTCTAAATCATGAACCCATTTAGATCTTATCTAGGTATGTGATGTTAGGCGTGGTTCAAGCCCTAATTTCTTCCATACCTAGTAAGAAATAAGAAATTAAAGATAACTATGTTTTCTTTGATGGTGATAGGTCCAGAAGCATTGATATGAAGGAATTGAAAATTATAATGCATGCCTTAGAGTTTGAGCCAAAAAAAGAGAAAATGTTTAAATGCTAGCTGAGATTAGTTTTAAAAAAAAGGATTTGGCACCATTTTGCCATGAAGCATGTGAAAAGGAATAAAAAAGGTGAAAAAAAAATTAAAGGTCTATGATTACACAGGAAGTATTGCCCTCAAAGATATTAAAAGAATTGGTAAGTAATTGAGAAAAATTCATCAGAAGATGAACCTCAGGTAATGCTGGATAAAGCCGATCATGATGGAAAAGGAGAAATAAATGAACAAGAGTTTTTAAAGAATATGAAAAAGACTACCCTTTTAAAATATTATTTCCTTTATAATTTTGTTTCAAAAAAGTTATTACTTCTTCTCATTATGTTGTTCTGTAACTTAATCCATAAATGTTTGTTTACCATTGAATAGCCAATTCTGCCCAAGCACTGAAGGCATGAAAATATTGACTTTCAGGAACTTGACCTACTCTTAAGAATGGAGGAATAAATTTTTTGCCAAGCCTATCTTATGAGTTCCATGTTAAAAATGCAAAACTGTCTTTTTTTTTTTCCTTTTCTTATCTCACTGATTCAGATCTGTAAAGTCTAATAGGGCAGGAAATATATTCAGATAAAATTTCAAAAATGAAAAATAACCCTTGACCTCTTTTCCTTTGTTCTCATTTTTTTAAACTCATTTATTTGTATGTTATTTGTATAAAGTATAAAATAAAATTATATTGTAACCACACTTCAAAAATTATGTCATCAGAATTATCTATTTTCTCTTCTGTGGTTTTCTCAATCTCTGGTCTTTCCTTCACAAATTTTAAATGTGGGGGAAAAAAAGAGCTGTGTTGTACTTATTCGTGTTTTTCTTGTTAATATATACTGAATGCTTACTAAATGCAAGCAATTCTACCAAATATAGTAAGGGACACAATCAAGTATATAAGATATCATGTTCAGGGACCATACAGAAAGTCAAATAATTCAAGGCAACAGTACAAGTAATCTTAAGGTGGCATATGATTAATTGCTTAGTGATTAGAGCTAAAAAGAGTATTTTGCTGGGGGAAAAAAAGATTTGTTTTTTGCCTCTGCCACAAATGAAGTACCACTCTTGGCAAGTTCCTTTACTCTCTAGTTATTGCTTTTCTAATCTGCAAAAAAAAAAAAAAAAAAAAAAAGGTGTTTGGAATGAATGGCTTCTAAGATCTCTTCCTGTCATGAGATTTTATGCTTCTGTGATTTCAAGTACTATGAAGTCAGAGGATGAAACCCTGAACTGAAATATTTTGAGATGAATTCTTGGAGAAGATGGAGAAAGGATGGGGTACAATTTGGAAAAAGCCAAAGAGCCCATGGCATGACACTTTAGGCAAGGAATGTGAACAAAGACATATTAGTAGAAAAGTATATGCTATATTTAGGACAGAATATAGCTGTTATGGATTCTTCAGGAAAAGGAATAGGATACTATGGAGGCAGATTACAGAGAATTTTGAATTTAGCAAGGAGTTTAGAGTATTCCATAAAGTATGGGGAGGCATTGAACATTTTTAGTAGATCATTAATATGATCAAAAGATATTTTAATATTTAACTTGGAGATCCATAGAATAGAATGGAATTAAAATGTTATTTTGCCATAGGTCAGATGTAAAATTAAAAAGGATGGAAATGATAGAATGGGATAGGCTTAGAAAACTTCTTGAAGGAAGAATCAGCAACATTTTGGAGTACATTAGTTATGGGAGAAAATGAACTAAAACCGCTCCAAATATGGTATTATATTTGAAATCAAAGAGCACAGGTTCAAATCCTACTTCTACAAATATCTCTGCAACCTTGGGCAAAATTACTGTTTCACCTGACCTCTATTTACTTTTATATAAAATTGAAGAGATTGGATTAAATAACATCTAAGTTCCCTTCCATCTCTAAGGCCAGGATCCTACGAGTCTGCCTTATTCTAAGGCTAAAAAATGTAGATCCAAGAGGTTCTATTCTACTTTGGGTCAGTTGATACTAGAATCAATGCTTAAGAGTTTAGAGGTCAGGAAGTCCAACCCTTCATTTTACAAATAACCAGTCATTGGTGATATCGGATAACACTGAGCTTGATTTTCCTCAAACTCCATGACTGAGTTTGAAAATAAAGGAAGAACATATTATGTATTACAAATAAAAAGGGAGTGGACTGATGCCTTATTCATTGCAGAATGTTTGGGGAGTGCTGTATTACTCCAAACTGAAAAGGGAGTTTAGACAATATACCAATATTGCCAAAGACATTTTATAACTTTTTGACATTCCACATTTAAACACCTTTTCTTGCCATAGCAAAGTTACTTTCATGATTGGATTTCCCATCATTCTTCCTTGTATTATGTTTTGCACCCCTTGTCTCCCCTTTATCCTTTACATCCTATATTCCTTCTTTTATATTTTGGCTTTCCCTGACCTTATTGTCACTTTCCCTCTCCCTTTCATCATGTCTCTGCTTAAAATATTCTCCCAAAATAATCTTATTCATGAAATACACTTGACATCACATTCTAAAACCATAACAAATATGAATGGGCAAATCTAGAAATACAGATTTTACCTGTTCATTGGACAGTAGCATCTTCATATGGTAAATAAATCATTGTCCTAGAGCCCTAATGTTTTCTAATTTCTAGACCTCTATAATGCTTCACCTTTGTAACTTTTTACTCAAACTTTGTCATTTTCTTTAATCAAAAACTAATTATAGGCTCTGCTATATTTATGTTTAATCCCTATTTCATATCCTAAATTATAGAATGTAGTTCATTTAGATGCCTCTTTTTAACTTTACATTGTTTATTTATTGATCTGCCTAGAAAAGGAGAAAACTTTATCTTTCTTCCCCAAATCTGTTACTTGCTTTAGTATTGCCAAGTAATTGTTTTTTAATTCTATTTTAGATGTCACTTAAATATCATTATACAAAATGGTCAGCAGCAGAATTTAAGATCAACTTTAAAAGAGCCAGCTCCTTTTCTTACTTGAAATTTGGAAAGCTGCTATAGAGTAGTTTTGCATAATACTGATTTACATGCTTTCAGTAAAGGCTCTCTGATGAAGCTGTCCAAGTGTATAGGTGAGAGCATTATTTCAGCTAGAAAGAGAATTGTGAATAAGCAAACACAACAGCAGTATTCCATGCAGCATGCAGCTATGTGGAACAAAGCCAGTCACTTTAAGCAGCTGACAAAAAAATAAAATAGAAATCCCTTGTTTTGTGTTTAAAATGAGTGCATATCACAAGGTACAAAGTAGTCTTTACCTCCTGAAATGCATTCATTTTCAAACAAAAGGTTGTGACTTGTGTTTTTCTTTTTCTGAGTAGTTTTAAACAAACAATTTTTCTACAGTGTAGTACATAGTATATGCCATATTAATGTTTTCAAAAGACATTCATTTCAATGACAAATGAATGTATAGGGATTGCAATTAATTTTTTTTCAGGTTGACAAATAAAAAATGGATTTCTTTTATTTTTGGATCTGTAATTTATCTATGTCATTGGAAAGATTTTACTTCTTAGGCATTCTGATCTTGAGTTGTCCTTTTTTGAAAAAGTTTGATGTTCTCTATGGGGTTCTAAATATAATCATTAGTTCCATCCTATAGCTCTCAGATCTTAATTGCAACAGTTGTTTAATAAGAGTTTTATCACTCAGGTGGTCCTGCCTCTTAGTTATCAGTATCATCAAAAAGGTCACTTTATGGAAGTGGTTTCCTTGCCTCTGGAAGACCCTGAAAAGACCAACATTTTAAAACCCAGAGGAAAAAAAAAGCAAGGGAAAGAGTTTAGAAATTGTAGAGCTCACCTCAAAGCTTCAAGGGTATCTACTAAGTAGAGCTATGAAGAAATCACTATTTTTATCAGAGAGGGAGTACAACTAGATGTTTTGACTTTGGCTTTACCCCAACAGAAAACAGTATTCTCCTAGCCCAATGACATCCACAGAGTTAATAAAATAAACAAAATATATAGTTACCAAAATGATCTATTAAACATGATTTTCAATATCATTGTGTCTATTTTGTGTATTTTTTGCAATATAATTTTGAATAGACAGGTCTTTGTATACTACGTACATACATATATGTACATATCCATGTTGCACATTATCCCATAGAATGTAAGGTCATTGATGACAGGGATTATCATCTTTTTTCTTTGTTTTTCCATAACCTAACCAGTGGCTGGAGCAAAAAAGCCTCTAAGGAAAGCGTGTTGATTGACTTTGATTTATTTATTTTTTATTGTCAAGATGCACTTTGTTAATTTCCTATGTGAATTGGAACTTCAGAGCAAGTTTATTTTGTTTTTAATTTTTTTTAAGCATTTTCCTTTACTTTAAAGCAATACACTTTAGGCTTTTAACCACAAGATAGAATAACCTGCCAATTAACCAATGAAGTATAATGTAAACATGAACATAGTAATAATAACAATTTTTAATATGTCAAATAAGAAGCCAAGTTACCAATAGCCTTAAATAAAATGCTAAATCTTTCATATGAAGATACTCCTACAGGATAAGGAGTGGAGGAGCATGAGCAATAAGGAAATAGCACTTCATTCTCTATATTTCATTAGGTTTACAATTAACTGATAAAATCCAGTGAAGCATAACCCTCCAGAATGATTCATTTGGCACTTGAGAATGTAATAAAGGAGCAGGTCTTTTTTTCCCCCAGCAGCAATTTCTCTAAGAGGATACTCTTCTTACCTGTCTTATTTATGATATCATTCTTCTCATGCTCTGATGCAGGTATATGGTTATAGAATACTTATGAGGCATTTAAGTTTCAAAATGAATTAACCTGTATATACCCCTCCTTTTTTCCATATAAAATGAGACCATTTTTAGGTCATTGCAGATATGATTACAAAGCACTGCAAAATCCCTTAATTTTTATTTAATTTAGTGTGTCTTATTTTTAATTTTTAAATTATTATTGTTTTGTCACCTATTTTTTCCTCACTCAGCCAGATGTCCTTTTTAACAAAGAATAAAGAAAGGGGGAAAATCTAGTATAATTAATCAATGCTGCCATATTTGGTAGTATATACTCTTTCTATACCCCAAACCCCTTACTTCAGAAAAGAAGGGAAGAATTACATTTTTAAAATCTCTTCTTCAAGGACAAGCTATGTCATTATCATTACACAGTATACAATTTTGTTTGTTGTTCTTTCCATTTAAATTGTTTTCAATTATCATGTTTTCCTGGCTCTACATACTTCATTTCTTTATCAGTTCATGTAAGTCTTACTATGATTCTCTGAGTTCTTTATATTCACAATTTCATTCAAGAGAGTGATATTTATTACATTCATAATTTCTTTCAATGCAGGAATATTTATTACGTTCATAATTAGATATAATATGCTTCACCATTTCCCATTTGATGGGAATCTACCTGGTTTCATGGCTTTTGCACTTCCACAAGTGATGTTATACATATTTCTATTTTATGTAAGGTCTTTCTATCATAACCTCCCTAGGGCCTAGCTGTGATATTTCTAAGTCAAAGGGTGTGGCCATTTTAGTTACTGACCTAGTATAATTCCAAATAGCTTTCCATATTGGACAGATTATGTAATAATTCTACTAACAGATATATAAGTATGCCTGCATTTTGACAGTCCCTGCCCCTCCTATTTTGATTATTCCTGTCTTTTGTCATTTTTGCATGCCATTTTTCTGGGTATGAAGTGAAATCTCCTGGGTTGTTGGGATTTGCATTCTTATTATTGATGATTTAGAGCTGTTATTAATATAATTATTAATCATTTGCAATTTTTCTTTTGAGTAGTTATTTTTCTTATCTTTTGACCATTTATTCACTGGGAAATGGCTTTTGTTCCCATTGTAAAAATTTTTAGTTAAAAATACTATTGGAATTGTTGATTAATGTTTTATATTAAAAAAGGGAAGGTCAGCTTATAGATATTGCAGAATGGAAAGAGGGCTCTCTCACAGGTTTTTCTTATATTTGTAATTGTGTTCTCCATGGCTACCACCCAAGGAATGAAAACAGGAAGTAGCATCTCAACTTTAGACTGTGTAGCCTTGAGAATGCAGTCTCTCCTTTATGAAAATTACTCTTTAGAAAACTGACTATAATGTAGTTTCCCTTTTTTCTAGACCCATCAATGAGTCTCACAGTAAACACTGGAAATTAAAGGTTAGTTAGTACTTAGCATAATAGGGACAAACTCCATAAATGTTTATTCACTGACTAATTTATGCCAGCTGCCATATTTTATAGTTTAAGAGACTAAAGCCTAGATAGTTTAAGTGACTTGCCAGAATACCATAGCCAGGATTTCCACTAAATCCTCTGATTCCAAATTAAGCATTCACAACTATTCCACATATATAGCTATATCATTGCCATTGCTGAATCTAATCTAATCTTATTCATAAGCCTAGATTAGAACAGTGAATCTTAATTTAGCATTTTGAGTATAAATCATCCCTTCACCCATACCACCATTCTCCTTCTCCTTTCCTGGTTATACAGTTTTTTTTAAACTAGTTTAGCATAAAATTATCTACTGAATTTTTTTTTGTCATTGTCTTTGATTACTGTACTTAAAAGTCTTTTCATTGCTCCCAAACTAATAATCAGAAGAAAGATTCTTTCCTATTTTTAAAGATATTGCCTCTTTTTTTCCCATTCAGGAAATGGGAGTGGGGGAAGAATAATACATGAAGTTTTTGTGCAATAGACATAAAATCCCTCTTGACACCTCATCTAAGTTCAGACTGAAATAATTTTCTATCCCTTTCTCTTTTTTTGGCACTTAGGCTTTTCTATCCCATTCTTTCCTTAGTTTTCCTTTAGCAAGAACTATTACTTAATTTTCATGTTAATTACTAGCTATAGCTTCAAATATAATCTACATTAAGTTAGCTAATATGTTTGTTTCTTTTGAATTCTTTATGAAAAGGCCTCTCTGTTAGTAGTCATCTAATTCAATACCTCCCTTACAGTTAAGAAAATTGGAAGAATATTGGCCTTATGTGTGCAGATAGCTATCTTCAAATCCTGTCTCTGAGACTAAGAACTTTGGACAAGTCAGTGTCTCTGAACCTCAGTTTCCTCATCTATAAAATGAAGTGATTGGATTAGATGACTTCTGAGGTTATAGTCCAGCTCTTAATCTGTAAGTGAATGACCTCTATGAACCTCATTTCCTTAATATATAAAATAAGGAATATAATACTTATATTACCTAACACATAGGGTTACTATGAGAAAAGTGGTTTGTAAACGTTAAAGTACCATATGACTGTGATTATTATTATCAAATGACAATATAAAAATTTAAGCACAGTTTTTTGATTGCTACATTTTTTCACAAACTGTTTTGTTAAATGATTTCTATAATTTATAGTGAAACTTTTGGCTTTGATTTGAATAGCAAATTAGATGTTTTAATTGCTTTCATTACAAAAGTGGTCTTACTTTTTAAATTCAATATCCTTCCAAAAATTTCACTCATTATAATAAACAATAACACCTTGTATTATTTAATTAGCACATTTTAAAAGCTTTTATTGATTTTTTACATTTCTTAACTTTCCCTCTGCATCCCTTTCCCCCAAAAGATAGTTCTTTGTATGACAAAGAATTTCTTGAAAGAGAAAGAGAAAAATTCTAGCAAAATTTATCAAAAGATCAAAACAATCTGACATTATATGCAATATTCCACACCCATGAATTCTTATTCTGCAAAAGAGTACAAAGGAGTGATAGTGGGAGGAAAGTATCTTCTCATATCTCTTCTTTAAGGATATTATGTTCTTTGTACTTTTCCTACTTTAATTGTTTGTTTTTGAGCATGTGATTATTTCTATTTATATTCATGCTGAATTTATGCATCTGGTTTTCTTGTCTCTGTTTACTTCACTTTGCATCAGTTCAAGTAATATGATTTTATTCATCATATTCTTTATTCATTATTTACCATAATATTCCATTAAATTAATATACCTTAATTTCCCAAAACAACAAGTTTCTATTTTGTTTTCAGTTCTTTGATACCACAGAAAGAACTGCTAAAAATATTTTGTTTTACGTGGAGCCTTATTTTTGTCATATATCTTTTGGGGAGTATATACTTAGCCATGCAATCTCTGGGCCAGAAAGTATGAACATTTTAACCAGATTTTTTGGGTATAAATCCAAATTCTTTCTAAAATATTAAACTATATCACAATTCCATGAACAATCCATCATTATGTCTAACCTTATACAATCCCTTCAACATTAGTTATTCTCATATTTTGTTTGCAAGATCCAACCTGAGAGTTGTTTTGACTTGCCTTTCTTTTATTAGTACGTTGGAATATTCTTTCATAGCATTGTTAATAATTTGTACTTGTACTTTTAAGAATTATTTGTTTATGCTCTTTGACCATTTGTTGCAGAATGGTTTTTGAAATCATCTATATTTTGAAGTTGATCATTAATGTTGTATTTTCACTTTTGTAGATATTGTTCCTATTCCTATGCTTACTCTTAGATAGATAGCATTTATATAACAATTTCTATGTGCCAAGCACTGTGCTAAGTGCTTTATAAATGTTATCTCATTTGAGTCCTAAAATGTAGTTGTCATTATTATCTTCATTTTACAGGTGTGGAAACTGAGGCAAATAGAAGTTAAGTGACTTGCCCAGAAGTACACAGCTGGAATTGTCTGAGGTTATATTTGAATTCAGGTCTTCTAGACTTCAGACCTAGAATTGTCTGTGCCACCTAGTTGCCCCTAATTTAGTTTCATATTATATTAAATATAGTATTATATAGTCTCTATGAATTCCTGGTATTTCAGTTTCATATTTTAAATGATTCCATTTAATTAAATACAATTACATAAGCCTTTTTTTTTTTTTTTTTTGGCATGGATCTACATGTTGTTATATTCTTAAGGCAGTAGATCTAGTCTAGAACAGCTAGGTGGTGCAGTAGGTAGAGCATATAATTTAAAATCAGGAAGACCTGAGTTCAAAAATGGTTTCAGACACTTACTAGTTGTGTGGCCTTGGGCAAGTCACTTAATTTTGTTTGCCTGCATTTCCTCATTCGTAAAATGTGCTGGAAAAGAAATTGGCAACCCACTACCATATCTTTGCCAAGAATATCCCAAATGGGATCACAGAGGTTTGGACATGACCAAAAACCAAAATAGATCTAGACTAGAAGGAATTTTAGTCATACATTAATCTAATTTCTAATTTTACAGTTGGGAAAACTAAAGCCTAAAGAGGGTTTATAGTTTCCCCAATGTCAGGGAAATCTTAAGGGATTTAAATTATAGCCTTTTTTTCTAACTTTATTAATCTTTGCATTTTAGAGGAAATTTAATTCAAAGTAACAAATTACTGCTTAATTGTAATCTTTCCATATTATATCATAGTATCATAAATTCAGAGCTGAAGAGGACCTGAGATATCATCTAGTCCAGCTGTTTAATTTGATAGTTTTAGAAAATGAGACACTAAGAGCTCAAGTGATTTGTTAGGAGTCACATAAGTAAGCAAGTATCTGAGGCAGGACTCAACTCTTGTCTTCATGACCTCATTGCTGACATTCGTGTGTTCCTGAGGAATGACTCTTTGAGAGGGAATAGGAAAAGGAATTCAAGGGGAAATATAAGTAATTAAAAAACAAAATATATTATTGTTAGAGCACTTAGCAAAATAGACTAGAAAATAAAATTCTAGTTTAAGATTCTTAAATAAGAAATTCACTTAAAACATTAAGGAGTTGGGAGTAAAATTAAGGAGTTGGAATTAACTGAACATACAAAAAGGAGTAGCAGTTATAATTTCAGACAAGAAAACAGAAAATATAGACTTAAAAGAGAACAAGAAACAAAATTTTATATCAGGAATGTAGGCTTGGTTTAGTATTAGGAAAATTATAAACTTAATTAACTACTAAATATCAAATCAAACAAAAACCATCTAATTATATTAATAGATATAGAAAAGATTTTTGACAAGTACAATTTTCATTAAAAAAAATAGAAAACACAGGAATAAGTGGACCTTTCTTTAAAACAATAAATGCTCTACACCTAAAACTAAAACTTGCTATTTTTTGTAATGAAGATGAAGTAAAATCATTTCAAATAAATTCTGGTTTGAAACAGGAACATGTATTGTAAAAGTAGTATTTGATATAGTACTGGAATTCTGATTAGCAATGAGACCAAAGAAAGAAATTAAAAGAATAAACATAGATTTTAAAAAATCAAATGAATCCTAATGAGCCCACTAAAATTAATTGAAATGGTTAATAGTTTTGGCAAATGTGCAAGATACAAATAAAACACAAATTATCATCATTTTTATAAAATATGTATCCACCCCAGTAGAAAGTGTATATAAAATACTTGCAATTGTACCTCCCAAGATACACATAGGAACTATCTGTCTATCTTCTATCTATCTATCTATCTATCTATCTATCTATCTATCTATCTATCTATCTATCTATCTATCTACACAACTATAAACATTTGTTTAAAAAAATAAATATAAATCTAAACAATTGGAAAATAATTGCTCATGGGCATAATGAACCATAAAATACTACATAAATTATTTTACTTATTCACTACCATACCAAACTATTATTAAGTTTCTTTTTAGAACTGGAAAGAACAAGTAAAATGCATCTGGAAAAAAAAGTGAAAAATCTCAAGAGAAATAATGAAAAATAATAATAATGAAGATTATTTAATTGTGCCAGATCTGAAATGATGCTAGGGAACAGTAATAATTAAATATCAATTTTAAAATGGGGAGAATGATCAATGAAACAGATATATGAACAACTCTCAGAAGCAAATGTATGTAATGCCGTGGTCTTTGAAAAATGCAGCTATAGGAATAAGAACTATTTGGAAAAAACTGGTATAAAAAGTAGAGAATAGTAGAGAATAAATTAACTTTAGACTAAAACCTCACAACTTTTACTAAGATAAACTCCAAATGAATACATGACTTAGATATCAAAGGTCATATCCTAAACAAATAAGGAGAAAACCAGAAAAGGGTACTTTTTCAAATCTGTGGATAATAGAAAAATTCATGGACAAACAAGGATTAAAGTAGACTACAGAAGATAAAATGGATAATTTTGATTAAATAAAATTGGGGTATTTTTGTACAAATAAATATAGTAAGTTTAAAAGAAAACAACTGTGATAAATATTTGCTATAAGTTTTTCTGCTTATGATCTCCATTGTCAAGAAATAGAAAGAACTGATTCAAACTTACAAGGAAAAAAGCTACTCCCCTATTGATAAATGATCTGAGATTTTAAAGGGTAGTTTTTAATGGAAGAAACCTTGGTTATTTATAGCCATAAGGAAAAAACATTTAAATCACCATGAATTAAAGGAATACAGATTAAAGCAATTCTGAGATTCTACCTCCCACTCATGTTTGAGTGCCTTACATGATTAAAAATTAAAAAAAAAATAATTAATGCTGGAGGGACTGTGATAAAAACAGGCAGAGTGATGCACTCTTGGCAAGACTGTGAAAAGGCACAACCATTCTGGAAAATAATTTGCAATTATACATTAAAAAGTTGCTAAATAATGTGTCCTCTGACCCTAGTTATTGCAAAGCCTATTCCTTAAAGGGTTCACAGAAAGAAGGAAAGTTCCTTTAAGCATAAAATGTTTAGAACCACAACTTGTAGGAACAAAAAAGCAAATTCATCAGTTGAAGAATGGCTGAAAAAGTTGTAGATGTGATGGAGTACTATTGTGCTATAAGAAATGAGGAAATAAAGGATTTTAAGAGTAAACATAGACATTTGAAAAGATGTCGAGTGAAATAAGTAGAATGAGAATAATTTATGTTGGAATATCAATATAAAATGAACAATTCTGAAAATCTTTACAAATTAAAGAATAGGGAAATGATCAGAATCTGGAGAACAATTTATTCAATAATAGTAATGCTGTAAGTATACATATATACATCTATATAAATATCTATATAGATATATAAATATGCATATACTATGTATATATATAAATATACTATGATTATAAAGAAAGGTTAAATTTACAGTGCAGAATAAGACATATATTTTTGTATGCAGTAACTGAGCAAATTTGTTTTGTTTGACTATGCACATTTTTAATAATGTGTTCTTTCCTTTTTTTCCCAATGTGATGGGAGGTGAAAAGGAGAGAAAATATATTTCTGTTATTTGTAAAAAAAAAAAATAGAGAGAAGGAAATATAGTTTTTGAAAAAAAAATGTTTCATATAATAGGAAACATGCTTAGTTGAAAATATAGGCAAAAATATTTTTAAACAAATACGAAATTATTATTAGAAATACTTAAAGAGGGGTAGCTAGGTGGCACAGTGGATAGAGCACCAGCCCTGAATTCAGGAGGACATGAGTTAAAATGTGGTCTCAGACACTTAACATTCCCTAGCTGTATGACCCTGGGCAAGTCACGTAACCTCAATTGCCTTAGCAAAAAGCCAAAAAAAAAAAGAAGAAGAAGAAGAAATATTTAAAGAGATAGAATATACAGTTCAAGGCCCTGACCACTCCCACCAACCTGGATTTGCAAATATAAGTTCCAATACACAGGCCTTTTTTCTATTATAGGGCTTAAAACCATTTGACCAATATAATGCAAAAAAAAATATGTTTGCCTTCTTGCTTTTGGTTTATTTCTATGTCATAGATAACCAAATTTATCATTATCCTTATCTTTAAGATTACATCATTTCTGGGAAATTATTAATCATATCCTTATTTTTTTCCAGAAAGCAAAATTCTTCCTGATAATTATAAACACATGAAAAGGAATTGAAATAGTTGTCAGTCGTCTAAGTTTAGGTATATTTATTCTGAATCATGAATTAACTTCTGTCATAGATATGTATTCTCAGAAGAATAAATTGCATTCAACAATTAAGGCCATATAAAATTGATAAATGTAGTCAATTATCATCGTAAGTGCTGTCACAAATATTTGGGTTTCTGTCATCTGTATTACTAAGATAAGAACTGACATTCTATTGTGTATCTTTTTTCACAGGACCTCTTATTCAGTGTGTGTGCTCTTAACATCATTTCTACCATTGTTTGTGCTTTGGCTACAGCTATGTGCTGTATGCAAATGGTTTCTTCTGATGTGTTACAAATGGTGAGTGTATTTTAATAACATACACCCATACTTAGACACACATATAGCTGCTATCTAAGTGAATTGAATTTTGAAGCAATTGTATAGTCTTTTTTTCTTCAGAAAAGTATTAATAGTAGTAATAGAATTTTCCCTCTCTGTTTCCAATCAGCTTAAAGTTAATCTGGAGTTGAGAATTTTTGTCTTCTAACAAATGATAAAAAAAAACAGGATGTAGGTATTAGAAATGTCTACAGTCTTGTAATAATAATTGTGTAGTGCTTTCAATATTTAGAACTGCTAAATATGGAATTATATTTACTTGTTAGATGCTAATTAATGGGAATTTTTGTCTCATTAATTTTGTGGATCATTAAAATTCCATCTAATTACAGATACCTAAAAATGTTATTTATTTCAGTTATGCTGCCATATTAGATAGACCATAAACGATTAATTAATCAATTTTCAATGGCTCTACTGTTATATAGTCAAGGTATAGAGTCTGGTGGGGCATCCATGCTCCCCTACTTTCTCTAGACTCAGTTGCCCCAACCAACCCTCAAAATGGCATGTTTGGGGACAGAGAGCTGATTCTTAGAGGTCTGAATGTGGTTAAGACTATATTGCTCCTTCTCAACTCTCAGAGTCCTTGAAGTAAGAATGTTGGGGTGGGAGGAGTGTTGCAAACAATTAGATTACTTATTACTCTAGCTTCTGAAACTCCACTGATGTGCTTCTTATTTATGTAAAACTAGTCAGAATAAAATCATTAACTCTTGGGCATGAAAAATTTAATTAACAAGAATACAAAACAAAAAAGAAGAATAACCTTATGCTTATCCAATATAGGGCAAAACAGGAATAATAAAAATACAGTCTATTCCTAAACTAGGGTCATTTTTTTCTACTGCCTATACATATAGAGTCCATGAGGAAGAAGTTGAGATACATAGAAAAACCTAGTAAAGCAAGTGAGAAGAAAAAATCATTGCCTGGGAAAACTCATGACTCAACTGTCTGCAGATTTTCATGTCTTTAGATTCTGTATGAACCAGATTATTATACATCACATGCTGGTCAAAGATGCTTCTCTGCTACTTCTGGCCTCTGAGGCATTGCCAAGCTCTTTTAGCACAGAGCCACACTTGGCAGGGTGCTGAGAAAATGTTAAGCATTTTTAAAGCCATATAATATTAGTGTAGCAAATAGCAAAATAATCACAAAGTTTATCTTTTCCCTTTGCCTTTTGCTTTCTGAATGTGTGAAAAGCAGTAAAGAGCAACACACATTCCTATGAGGTTTTTCCCTCTCTCTCTCTCTCAGGCTATAGATGATGTTAGATGGCACTGAGAAACCAGCCAGATCTTCAACAGGAGGATTCTCCCTCCCCTAAGCATCTTTCAGGTGTCATACAACTGCTCCAATGAGGACAGTAGCTGCAGTCTGCCTGGCTTCTTATTTATCTTAGTCTGAAACAGCCCCTCTTATCTTATGATTCTGCATTATTTTGTTTGGATGACATATCAAAAAAAAGTCTCCATCATCAGGTTTTCTCTTGGAGTTGCTTGTCTTCTCATTCTTTTGAACTCTTATTTCTCATCTTTTGTTTTCCTTTGGTCATCTCTGACTTTTAATGCCTGAGATCAGTACCTCTTCAGGAGTCAGTGACCTATATCTTTAAATGTATTTGAAAGACTGAAAGTCTATAATTCTGTCAGGTATGACTCAAACAGAAAATATACAATTTTTTACTCAGTCCACAAAAAGGTATATCCTTCAAAACCTGAAAGCATTCATATGTAAATGAACTAGTGGACAACAAAGTCTTGCAGTTCTTACCAAATTCAACAGGGACACTTTTTTTTTTTTTTTTTTTCTGAGAGAGATTGTTCTCTCCCGTGTCCTTTCACAAAATAGTCTCTGTCTCTCCTCAAGCATTTTTATCTGATAGGCTATGTTTCTTCTCCAGTTGTTTTTAATCAGTGCTTCACAAACATTTTTACTGCCTTTTTCAGCAATCAAATTAACATAACAAAGGGGAAAGTACTTTAAACATGTAGCTATAACCTTACTGTTATAGACTGGAACTCTAGAAAAGCTCATTCTTTGGCTTACTAAATACTCTCTTAACAATATATATATAATAAATTTTGAAGATATTTATTTTATCTGTAGGCGTTGAACTCTATTGACCAAATTCTTTAGGTTCGTTATTATTTTGTTTGCATGCTTTAATACAGCTAGTTGATTTTTCTGCATTTTCCTGTTACAAACTCCATGTAACCAGTGTTGTCTTAGGAAAAAATTTGCTCCTAAAGAAAGTCAGGAGGCCAAGCAATTGAAGTCATATCTCTTAATATAATAGACTTTTAATTTTCTTAATCAAAATAAATCTATATTTTATCCTCAAATTCAAGATATTATATGTATAAATGTGTAATTCTTTTTTTTTTAAATGTGTAATTCTTTATTAAGGGGAAAGCAAAAACCGAACCTTTGTCTATTCTTTTTTTAGATAGCCAGGATTCCAAAAAAAAAAAAAGGGGGAAAAAAGCCCCCAAAAGCAAAACCCACTAATTCCTACCTTAAAAAAAAAAAAACCACTTTATTTATATTGAGAGGAAAAAAAAAAAAAAACATGTTTTGGTAAGAGAGTGTTATCTCCTCCCTCCCCCTTGTCCCATTTATGCCATCATAATATGTCATTTAAGCAAGCTTGGAAGCCAGAACAGTTTTAGTGTGTCATTAGTAAGATTAAAAAAATACTGTTCTAATTGTACACCCTGCTCAAACACTTATAGCCAGTATAAATCCACTAAGATTGTCACAAGCAGTTACTAACCTTTTAAGATGGTTACAGTTTTCAGAAACATTTATGCAGTAGAAATGAACTTTTGACCCTATTTATTGAGGCTTTATACTGGTTTTCTTTGGCATGTATTATGAAAGAAAGGTTAAGTATCATGTGGGTAGTACTTACCACATTGTGAAGCAATAAATTGTAAGGTGCTTCCTTAAGCAAATATAACATTAAATAGGAGCTGTAAAATTCAACATGTGTAATCACATATAGATATTAAGAATGAAAATACTAGGTAAAAAGGTACTGTATTTTAGCATGAATTTAATGCTTACTATGTGCTTAAGTTATATGTAAATTGATAGCTTTTTAAAAGTATGGAATATCATAATTGTGAGATAACTCAAGATGGTAGAGGTATTGAATTATTACTCTTATGTGATATATGATCACATATTACACTTATGTGATGAGAATTTTGTCTTATTTTATGGAAACCGCAACTTCATTGCTGCTAAATAGTTTCTATAATATTGTGATTTGAATTCTGGAAGAAACTAAGAACTTCTTAAACTTATTTGCCATGAATTTCCTGCATTTTCTTCATCTCATCTTCTCATTTCCCTCCATTTCCCAGTATCAATTTCTCCCATTTTGTTTGTGTCAAAATAGCCTGCTGACATATTATTTAATTGATTTATCTTCTATGTGTGTCATATTCAGCATCTGGGAAGATTAATACTTTTCCTCCAAGACTCTTAAGATTTATGAGAACTCTCTCATAACTATATGTGACAGCTCTTTGAAAATGTGTAAAGTTCATATTGAGCCTAGTTTTTCAATGTCTGACATAATAGGAAGTCTCCTAGATAAACATTTTTTCAGTTTTTGGTCTCTTTTTTTTGCAATAGTATTTTATTTTTTCCAATACATGCAAAGATAGTTTTCAAAATTTGCCTTTACAAATCTTTGTGTTCCAAATTTTTCTTCCTCCTTCTCCCAATTCCATTTTTTCAAGACAGCAAGCAATCCAATATAGATTAAACATGTTCAGTTCTTCTAAATATATTTCCATATATGTCATGCCATGCAGGAAAATCAGATCAAAAGGGGAAAAAATCATAAGAAAGAGGGGGGATAAAGCAAACAAACAACAACATGACAAAAAGTGAAAAAACTATGCTTTGATCCATATTCAGTGTCTACAATTCTCTCTCTAGATGTGTGGCATTTTCCATCCCGTCTTGAATTACCACAATGTTGAAAAGAGCCAAGTCCATCACAGTTGATCATCTTATAATCTTCTTATTACTGTGTACAAGTTTTCTTGGTTCTGCTCGCTTCACTCAGCATGGGTTCATATAAGTCTTTCCAGGCTTTTCTGAATTCAGCCTGCTCATCATTTCTCATAGGGTTTCTAGCCTCTTAACAAAAATGACCAATGGTGAAAGTTTTTTTTTTTCACCTTTGTACTCATAGAACATGTGACATTGGAAGCATACTGAGTTCTATGCTTTGTGCTAGTATCTCTAAATGAAAATATCATTTACTGAGTATTGAGATATATTTCATAATTGCCTTGTTTTTAAATTTTATTTTTATTTTAAACTTTATTACCAACAAACATTTCAACATACAAAAAGAGAATAAAAAAACAAGTTTGACAAGAAATAGAACTTCAGTTTGCATGGTATTTTTAAAGGAATATACATGTAAGTATATATAATTTAATGGTGAGATAACAACACTAATCTATTTATCTTCTGGCATTTTTTAAAACTGAAAGACATATTTCAACGCTAATTCATATTCAGGCTGCCATATACCACAGATCTTTTTAAGGAGAATTACTCTCTAGCCTTGTCTCCTCCAAATATAAAATTTCACATATATTTCTATTAAATTTTTGTTAGAGGATTCAGACAGTGTTAGCCTATAATGGCATTTTTAAAAAATCTGAATCTGTTACTCAATGTTTTAGCTATTCCCCCCATTTTTCTTATCTGTAAGTTTGATGTGCATGCTACTCATATATTTATAGAAATCATTGTAATAGTGGGGGATCTCAACCTCCCTCTCTCAGAACTTGATAAATCAAGCCACAAAATAAATAAGAAAGAAGTTAAGGAGGTAAACAAAATGTTAGAAAAGTTAGGTATGATATATCTTTGGAGGAAATTAAATGGAGACAGAAAGGAGTTTACTTTTTCTCAGCAGTCCATGGAACTTATACAAAAATTGACCATGTGTTAGGACACAAAAACCTCAAAATCAAATGCAGGAAGGCAGAAATAATAAATGTATTTTTTTCAGATCATGACGGAATAAAAATCACATGCAATATAAGGCCAGGAGAAAATAGACCAAAAAACCAATTGGAAACTAAATAATTTTATCCTAAAGAATGAATGGGTGAAACAGCAAATTACAGACACAATTACTAATTTCATCTAAGAGAATGACAATAATGAGACAACCTATCAAAATTTGTGGGATACAGCCAAAGCAGTAATAAGGGGAAATTTTATATCTCTAGATGCTTATTTGCATAAAATAGAGAAAGAGAAAATCAGTGAATTGGGCTTGCAAGAAAAAAGCTAGAGAAGGAACAAATTAAAAACCCCCAATCAAATACCAAACTTGAAATCATAAAAATAAAAGGAGAGATTAGTAAAATTGAAAGTAAAAAAACCATTGAATTAATAAATAAAACTAAAAGTTGGTTTTATGAAAAAAACAACAAAATAGATAAACCTCTAGTTAATTTAATTAGAAAAAGGAAAGAGGAAAATCAAATTGTTAGTCTCCAAAATGAAAAGGGAGAACTTTCCACCAATGAAGAGGAAATTAGAGCAATAATCAGGAATTACTTTGCCCAACTTTATGCCAATAAATTTGATAACCTAAGTGAAATGGAGGAATATCTACAAAAATATAGAAAAATACAGAAGAGGAAATAAATTACTTAAATAGTCCCATTTTAGAAAAAGAAATAGAAGAAGTCATTAATCAACTCCCTAAGAAAAAAGGCCCAGATGGATTTACATGTGAATTCTACCAAACATTTAAAGAACAATTAACTCCAATGTTATATAAATTATTCAAAAAAATAGGGAATGAAGGACTCCTACCAAACTCCTTTTATGATACAGACATGGTACTGATACCTAAACCAGGTAAAACAAAAACAGAGAAAGAAAATTATAGACCAATCTCCTTAATGAATATTGATGCAAAAATCTTAAATAAAATATTAGCAAAGAGATTACAGAAAATCATTCCCAGAATAATACACCATGACCAAGTAGGATTTATACCAGGAATGCAGGGATGGTTCAATATTAGGAAAACTATTAACATAATTGACTATATTAATAACCAAATTAACAAAAAACATATGATAATCTCAATAGATGCAGAAAAAGCATTTGATAAAATCCAATATCTATTCCTATTAAAAACATTAGAGAGTATAGGAATTAATGGACTTTTCCTTAAAATAGTCGGTAGCATCTATTTAAAACCATCAGCTAGCATCATATGTAATGGTGATAAACTGGAACCATTCCCAATAAGATCAGGGGTGAAGCAAGGTTGCCCACTATCACCATTACTATTGAATATTGTATTAGAAATGCTAGCCTTGGCAATAAGACAAGAAAAAGAGATTAAAGTAATTAGAGTAGGTCATGAGGAAACCAAATTATCACTCTTTGCAGATGATATGATGGTCTACTTAGAGAACCCTAGAGAATCAACTAAAAAACTATTAGAATTAATCCACAACTTTAGCAAAGTTGCAGGATACAAAATAAATCCACATAAATCACCAGCATTTTTATACATCACCAACAAAATTCAACAGCAAGAGATACAAAGAGAAATTCCATTCAAAATAACTATCGATAGTATAAAATATTTGGGAATATATCTGCCAAGGGAAAGTCAGGATCTATATGAGCAAAACTACAAAACACTCTCCACACAAATAAAGTCAGATCTAAACAATTGGAAAAACATCAAGTGCTCTTGGATAGGTCGAGCGAATATAATAAATATGGCAATACTACCTAAACTAATCTATCTATTTAGTGCTATACCAATAAAACTCCCAAGAGATTATTTAACTGACCTAGAAAAAATAACAACAAAATTCATCTGGATAAACAAAAGGTCAAGAATTTCAAGGGAATTAATGAAAAAAAATGCAAATGAGGGTGGCCTAGCTGCACCAGATCTAAAACTATATTATAAAACAGTGGTCACCAAAACCATTTGGTACTGGATAAGAAATAGAGTAGTGGATCAGTGGAATAGGTTAGGTTCACAGGACAAAATGCTCAATGACAATAGTAATCTAGTGTTTGATAAACCCAAAGACCCCAGTTTTTGGGATAAAAACTCACTATTTGACAAAAACTGCTGGGATAATTGGAAACTAGTATGGAAGAAATTGGGCATTGACCCACATCTAACACCATATACCAAGATAAGGTCAAAATGGATTCATGATCTAGGCATAAAAATGATATTATAAACAAATTAGAACAATGTAGGATGGTTTACCTCTCAGACCTGTGGAGGGGGAAGGAATTTGTGACTAAAGAAGAACTAGAGGTTCTCATTAATCACAAAATAGATAAGTTTGACTATATCAAGTCAAAAACTTTTGTACAAACAAAATGAATGCAGACAAGATTAGAAGGGTAGCAGTAAACTGGGAAAATATTTTTACATCCAAAGGTTCTGATAAAGGCCTCATTTCTAAAATATATCGAGAATTGACTCAAATATATAAGAATTCAAACCATTCTCCAGTTGATAAATGGTCAAAAGATATGAACAGACAATTTTCAGATGAAGAAATTGAAACTATTTCTAGTCACATGAAAAGGTGCTCCAAGTCACTATTGATCAGAGAAATGCAACTTAAGACAACTCTGAGATACCACTACACACCTGTCAGATTGGCTAAAATGACAGGAAATGATAATGATAACTGTTGGAGAGGATGTGGGAAAACTGGGACATTGATACATTGTTGGTGGAACTGTGAACGGATCCAGCCATTCTGGAGAGCAATTTGGAACTATGCTCAAAAAGTTATCAAACTGTGCATACCATTTGACCCAGCAGTGTTTCTACTGGGCCTATATCCCAAAGAGATTTTAAAGGAGGGAAAGGGACCCACCTGTGCAAAAATGTTTGTGGCAGCCCTTTTTGTAGTGGCAAGAAACTGGAAATTGAAAGGATGCCCATCAATTGGAGAATGGCTGAATAAATTATGGTACATGAATGTTATGGAATATTATTGTTCTGTAAGAAACGACCAACAGGAGGATTTCAGAGAGGCCTGGAGAAACTTGCATGAACTGATGCTGAGTGAAATCAGCAGAACCAGGAGAACATTATTCACAGCAACAAGACTATACGATGATCAATTCTGATGGACATGGTTCTCTCCAACAATGATGTGATTCAAACCAGTTCCTATTGTTCATCGATGAAGATAGTCATATACATCTAGAGAGAGGCCTGTGGGAACTGAGTGCAGACCACAACACAGCATTTTAACACTTTATGTGAATATCTCCATGCATTTTGTTTTCCTTCTTAGGTTGTTTTTTCTTCTTCTCTTTCTAGATCTGATGTTTCTTATGCAGTAAGATAACTGTATAGATAAATATATACATATATTGTATTTGTCATATAATTTATCTTATTTAGCATGTATTAGATTACCTGTCATCTATGGGTGGGGGGTGGGGGGAAGGAGGGGAAAAGCTTGGGAAAAAAAAGTTTTTGCAAAGGTCAATGTAGAAAAATCACTCATATGTTTTGTAAATAAAAAGTTTTATTTAAAAAAAATAGAAATCATTGGTAAAATATATTGAACTGCACAAAGTTAAACCCAGATTCCTCAGATAATACATGGCACTCCACTGGAGACCTTATTTAAGCAATTACCCCTCCTTGGACCAGGCTATCCAATCTGTCCCAAAGCTATTAAACTGAATAGCCACGTACGTAGCCTATGTCTTTTTATCTTTTCCACAAGAATATCATGAGAGATTTTCTCCAAAGCTGTATTAAATTCTAGATTAGCAATATTTACAATATTATCTTGATGTATAAGTCTAGTGATCCTGTCAAAAAAATCTGGGAGCAGAATATCAACATTTCTAATGCTGAGACCTTACTAATTTGTATGAGAGACAGAGAGATAGATATGGACAGATAGGAAAAAAGAGCAGATTTTCAAACATACAATGATTTCAAGTGAGTTTTGCTTCATTTTTTCCTATATAATCCTAAATTAGGTAATGAGTAATTTTTAGTACTGAAATATATATGTATATTTGTGGCTGTTGTTGTATAGTTGTTCAAGAATCTAGAAATTTGGTGCATAAAATAAATGCATTTATGGAATCACAGATCCAGAGCTGGAAGGGATCTTGTCAATTTTCTAGTCAAATCCCTTCATTTTACAGATTAAGAAACTGTACATAGGAACTTAGTGGCAAAGCCACGGTTCAAATTCAGATTTGGCCATGCTAAACTCATGATTCAAAATTAGTGATTCTTTCCACTGTAACATTTCCTATCTCTTGATTATAAATATATAACATATTTATATAAAATGTGAACACTCTGTGGAGTGTTAAAATGAGAAGCTATATTAATAAGTTTGATACTTCAGACAAATCCAGAACATGAGGCATTTCGATCATGATTTGAAATGTTTTTAACTAGTAAAAGTAGTTTTGAGAAACAAGGAAATCATTGTTTTAAGCTATAATTGAAACTATAATATCAATATTTATTATATGTGCATGTATTCATGTGCATATAATATTTATTTATGTATATGTATACGTATACCAGATAGTACAGCACCAAAAAGGATGTAAAGGAAAAGCTAATTTAAAGACAGATACTGTTATAATAAATTTAAAAACTGTAATTTTAATATCCCTGTTTTAGAACTTGATAAGTCTAACAGAAAGGAAAATAAGAAGGAAATTATCAAAATGGAATTTTGGAAAAAACTAGATTTACTTGTCTTATGGTAATTATTAAATGGGAACATTAAAGAGCATACTTAACTTTTCTTTATCACATTACAACAATTGGCCGCATGTTCAACTAGAGCATGAAAATCTCATAAATAAATGCAAAAAAGTAGATCTAGTTAATATCTTCTTACAGGATATAATGAAATAAAATAGTACTCAATAAAGGAAATATGAACTAATGTTAATATCTAAATGTAACCTAAGTAGCATAGAAAAATACATTATGTTCATGGACTTAGATATTCCACTATTGGAATGATAGCCTTAAGAAACTCTTGATAATAAGAAAAGACTCATCTTTGCCAAAATGTCAATAAAACCATCATTATCTGTGATAACCAGTTAAAAACTATACATGTGCCCATTAATTGGAGAGGTAACTGAAAAATGATAGTACCTGAAAGGAAAATGAATATGAAGAATTCAGAGAAATATTGAGGGACTTATATGAAGTGATTCAGAGTAAGGAATGCTAAGCCAAGAAGCAATGTATTCTATGATTGCAGTTTAAATAAAGGTAACACTAAAAGGAAACAAAAGTGATCACATTTAAAATCTCATACTGTATTGTCAAAGTAAAATCACTAAATTAAATTTTTACATCATGTAATTTGTAGGAAGCTAGGTGGCATTAGTAGATAGAGTGATGGGCTTAGAGTCAGGAAGACATATCTTCCTGAATTCAAATCTAGTTTCATATACTTATTACTTGTGTCACCTTGGGCAACTCACTTAACTCTATTTGCTTCAATTTCCTCATCTGTCAAATGAGCTGGAGAAGGAAATAGCAAAGCATTTTAGAATCTTTCCCAAGAAAACCCCAAATGAGCTCGTGAAGAATCAGATATGACTGATAATGACTAAGCAACATTTCTGTAGAGATATTTGTATGGTTGTAAAATATGTATAATGTAAAAAAATAGGTTTATATAAAATTATAATGAGATTTATCAATTCCTGCTACATTATTAACTCCTTGAGATTATAGGCTATGTTTTGTTTAGCTTCATATCTTCCCTAGGTTCCAGTGCACTGCATAACTCAATAAATGTTTGTCAGATGGATGAATGAGTAAATGAATCCATAAAATATAGAATCTTGAATAGTCAGATAAAATAATTTAATATATGGAAGCATGATAGGGAGATTTTCATGAGAAATATAGAAGTGATATCTATTCAAAGAAGAAATACAGTGGAATTATATGCTCTTTTATTGAACAAGTCAGAAGACCTCAATTATTGAGATCATTATAATATTAAAGGAACTCATAAAGCCTGTTTCTTTTCCACTCAAATCTGCAAGTACTGCCATTGTTTTGGAACCAGGGAATTTACCAAACAAAAATTGTCCATCAGGGTTTAGTATGAGAAGAGATGCAGAGAATTTTGCAATCTTATTACCCTTAAAAAACAAACAAAAATAAAGTACTAGCAATTCAGTATATCAGTATTTGAAAAACAAGTTATAACTGTATGTCTAGGGTAAAACATTACTCAAAAAAAACTTTTCTTTCTTAAGTATGTGTTTAACATTCCTTGCTTAACAGTTTAAATTACATATATTTTAAATTTATAATTAAAGTTCATATATAATTAAGTTAGACACACACAGCATGAGATGTCCTAGTACCTCTGCACAAATAAATCTGATTCAACTTTATTTTTCAGTTTCTTCCACAGAGATCACATTCCACAAACCCAGACTGTATGACTCCCCATGGAACCATTCTCCACCAGACCTTGGATTTTGATGAATTTATACCTCCAATACCTCCCCCACCCTATTATCCACCAGAGTATACCTGTACACCCATGATAGAAGCTCAAAGGTTCATCTTTTCTTTTATATGTCCGTGATTACATGCCATGGTTACATAGATTGGGAAGCAATGGTTGGGCTGGGTTTATTATGAGAATTTGAAACTGCTCTTGCTTTCAACAGACAAGTTGACTAGAGAATAACAAAGGTAAGAAGGAGAGTTTGATAAGAGATGAGAGAATGAGTTGTGAAAAAAGTTTAGATTTAGAACAGTCATTGTTAGTATTGTTGCAATGAAAATTTAAAAAGAATTCTGGCAAGACAAAAGCAACCTTTTTATGTCATAATTAAACATGAAGCATAAAGCTTCCATCAGAGTCATTAATATGACACACAATAGTTGAATTAAAATTTTAATAATCTGTATAACTACCTTAATTTAAAGGTGATGTTGTGAAATTGGTTAAATAGATGATGTGTCCTCACAGGAAGAAAAATTAAACTGAAATACCCATGATTTAGGATTTTTTTCATTTACATGGCAAGTATATGGTGAGGAAAACTTTTCACAATATTGTTACACATTGTTTGCTTTGATAAAAGAGAGGAAACTTAGTTTTCTTACATAGCTAAAGGACTATAATAAAGTGTTCTTTCTCTCTTTTCAGAGGACTTCACTTGGAATTTTCTCATTCTCCATTCAGTACTTTGTATGAAGTTGCCATCAACAGTCCTGGGATGCTGTATCCTACAGAACTCCCTCCTCCATATGAAGCAGTGATTGGACAAACACCTGCAAGCCAGGTAAGAAACATTTTCAAATATAAGCAGTTGGTGTAGTAAAAAATAGAATTGAATTTGGAGGTAGGAGAAACAAGTTCTAGTCTCACTTTTGATACCAGCTTGTGAATTTGGGAAAAATCACTTAATTTCACTGATCCTCAGTTTCCTCAAATGTAAAATGAAAATAATAAAATCTCTAGTACTTCCATCACTGAATTATTATGAGGAACAAATGAAATAAAGTATACAAAGCATATTATAAACCCTAAGGTGGTATGTTAATGCCAGTTATTATTATCTCATTCTCATTTTGTTAATGGGTTTCAGAGAGAAACAGTACTGGAACAAATTGCTCTCTTGTTGTTTTTCTTTTATATGCATTCTGGTATGGACTATTTCAGAAGTAGAATATATGTCTGAAAATCATTATTAACATATGTGTTCATCATTTGTAGGTTCACAGAATGTGTTTTGAGAGCAACTCCATTAGCAGATGAGGTTTAGCAGAATAATTTTTACCTCTTCCTATTCTCACAAGTTTAATCTTTTCTGTAACATCTCTGTATTGTGAAAACTTTTTGTTGCATGAATATTTAAGTTTATAAGAATTTGGCATAGTTGAATCTATTGAAAATATTGTTTTTGAAAGTGCGGGGGTAGAGCCAAGATGGCGGAATGAAAAGGTGACTCTCTGCGTCCTCCTCTGAACTTCTCTCAAATCAACAATAAAATAAGCCTCTGAACAGATCTTCAAGTCAACGAATCAGGAAATATTTGGATACTGCTTGCAGATATCTCTGAAAAACTTCACATCAGGTTTGTCTAGCTCGGACAGAGGGATAAACAGAAGACTCCGGTGTCAGAGAACTCTGGTGGAGGCCGGAAGTGAGCGTGGGACTCAGCTCAGCTCAGCTCAGACTGGCAAAAAACTCCAAACTCCAAATTCCAAATTCCAAACACCTGGAGTTTATCTGAGGCACTCGGGACACTCTACCCCCATTGGGGGCAGGTGTTCTGGCAAACTTGCCTTGTTTAAGGAGTAATTCGGACCTAGTCCTAGCCCCCACTGACCCAGCACCTTAAATTAATTTGCCCAAGCGCCTCAGGGCAAAATCTTCAGCCAGCCGTTTCAGCCGCAGTTTTTTTCCCCCTACCTTAAAGAGATATTCATGCTGTCTAAAAAAAAAAAAATGAAGAGGCAAAAGAGAGCTCTCACCATAGACAGCTTTTACAAAGAGAAAGAGGAGAAGACCCCAGATCCAGAGGTTCTTTTAGACATAACTCCAGAGGGAATCAGCAAGGACCATCACTGGTCCCCATTTCAAAAGGCCTTTCTGGAAGATTGCTTAAAGAACCTAATAAAAGAACTGGAGGATAAATGGGAAAATAAATTGAAATTAGGGCAAGAAGGATACAGTATCTTGCAAGAAGGATATGATGCCCTGAAAAAGAGATATGAAAAAGACACCAATCTATTGAAAAATAAAATTAGTGAAGTGGAAAAAGAGTGCAATGAACAAAAAAATTCAAATGGCCAGTTACAAATGGAGTTTAAAAAGGTAACTGAAGAAAACAACACTTTAAAAATAAGAATTGAACAAATGCAAGTGAATGACTCAATAAGACTTCAAGAATCAGTCAAACAAAAACAAAAAAATGAAAAATTAGAAGAAAATATGAAATATCTCCTAGGAAAAACAACTGACTTGGAAAATAGATCTAGGAGAGACAATCTAAGGATTATTGGACTTCCTGAAAGCCATGATGAAAAAAAGAATCTAAACACTATCTTCCAGGAAATCCTGAAAGAAAACTGCCCTGAGATTGTAGAATCAAAGGGCAAAATCACCATTGAAAGAATTCATCGATCACATCCTGAAAGAGACCCCAAAATAAAAACCCCAAGGAATATCGTGGCTAAATTTCAGGACTATAGCACCAAGGAAAAGATTCTGCTAGCAGCTAGAAAGAAACAATTCAAATAACGAGGATCAATAATTAGAATCACACAGGATCTGTCAGCCTCCATATTGAAGGATTGAAGGGCCTGGAACCAGATATTCCGAAGGGCAAAGGAACTTGGATTACAGCCAAGAATATCCTATCCAGCTAGAATGAGCATTATCCTCCAGGGAAGAAGATGGTCATTCAATGATATAGGTGAATTTCACCTATTTCTAATGAAAAGACCAGATCTGAACAAGAAATTCGACATCCAAACACAGAACTCAAGAGATGCATAAAAAGGTAAAAAGGAAAGGACTCTTGAGAACTTTATTTCTACTAGGGGGATACTTAAAGTTTGGGGGTATAATTAACTAGATATTACTTTGATAATATGAAAAAGAGAACTAGAGGGGGAAAGGTTGTCATATTGGGGAAAAGAGGGGAAAAGTGGTAAAAA